>CM022302.1:79160576-79229792 GCA_011799875.1 Thinopyrum elongatum | reverse complement strand
TCTAACCCTACAGCGGTTGACCACGAGATCTAACCCTTTGACTTTCCCCGGACAGGCTTTGACAAGTGGACCTCTCCAACCGGTTGTGGTAGGCCAGCCCATAGGAACATTTGGGAGCAACTTCCGGGCCAAACCCACAGCAAGATACCATCCAAGTACCCCCCGATGCGGCTGTTTCCCCCCTCCAGGTGCCGGCGGCGGCGCCGTCCTTGAAGGGGGCCACACCCCAGAGCCGCGTGCTGCCTCTTCAGACATGCCACCACACCTTACGGCATGTATGAGGGCCCTGTGCGACGCTCCGGTGGCATTGCTACCCCCCAGGGCCCCCGTCCCGCCTAACCCTGCAGCGGTTGACCACGATATCGAACCCTTTGACTTTCCCCGGACGGGCTTTGACTAGTGGACCTCTACATCTGGTTGTGGTAGGTCAGCCCATAGGAACACTTGGGAGCAACATCCGGGCCAAACCCACTGCAAGATCCCCTCCGTGTAGACCCGAGGCGGTCGTTCCCCCCTCAAGGTGCCGGCGGCGGCGCCGTCCGTGAGGGAGGGCCACACCCCGGAGACGCGTGCTGCCTCTTCAAACATGCCACCACACCTTACGGCATGTATGACGGCCCAGTGCGACGCTCCGGTGGCATTGCTACTCCCCAGGGCCCCCATCCCGCCTAACCCTGCAACGGTTGACCACGAGATCTAAACCTTTGACTTTGCTCGGACGGGCTTTGACTAGTGGACCTCTCCACTCGGTTGTGGTAATGTCAGCCGATAGGAACAATGGGAGCAACGTCAGGGCAAAAACCCAAAGCAAGAACCCTCGTGTAGGACACCGACGCTTGCCGTTTCCCCCTCCAGGATGACGGAGGCGGGCGTACGTTGGGGGGGCCACACACCCGGAGAGCGTGCTTTGCCTCTTCAGACATGACACCAGACCTTACGGCATGTATGAGGGGCCCGGGGTGAATGCTCCCGTGGCATGTTACTCCCCCAGGCCCCGTCCCGGCACTAACCATGCGCACGGTTGACTGAGATCTAAACCCTTTGGAGTCCCGGACGGCTTGACGGTGGGCCTCTCTACCAGGTTATGGTAGGTCAGCCCATAGGAACACTGGGAGCAACTTGGGCCAACCCCCAGCATATCCCCTCCATGTGCCGACGGCGGCGCGGGGCCGTGATGGGGCCACTCCCGGGAGACGAGTGCTCGTCTTCAGGACATGCCAACAACACTTAAGCATGTATGAGGGCCCGGTGCAATGCTCCGGGGCATGCTACCCCCAAGGGCCCCCATCCGCCTTACCCTGCAGGGTTTTGACCACGAGATCAACCCTGTTGGTTCCCCGGAGGGCTTTGACCAGTGGACCTCTCCACCCGGTTTGGGTGGTAGGTCAGCCATAGGGAACACTGGGGAGCAAGGTCGGGCCAAACCCACAGCAAGATCCCCTGTGTAGACACGACGCTGCCATTCCTCCCCCCAGGTTTCGCGGGCGCCTCCATCCGTGGAGGGGGGCCACACCACGGATACGGTGCTGCCTCGGTTCAGACATGCACCACACCTAAGGCAGTATGAGGGCCAGTGCGGACCTCCGGTGGCATTGCTACCCCCAGCAGGCCCTGTACGGCTGACCCATGCAAGCAGTTGGACACGAGATTCTAACCCTTTGACTTTCTCGCCCCCCAGACGTACTTTGACTAGTGGACCTCACCACCCGGTTGTGGTAGGTCTGCCCATAGGAACATTGGGAGAGCAACTCCGGGCAAACCATAGCAAGATCCTCTCGTGTTAGACCCCCTCAGGTGCTTGACGGCGGCGCGTCGTCAGAGGGGGCCACTCCCCGGAGACGCGTGCGGCTTTCTTCAGGACATGCCACCACACCTAAGGCATTTTGAGGGCCCGGTTGCGATGCTCCGTTCGCATTGCTTACCTCTCCAGGGCCCCGTGCCGCCTAACCTTGTAGCAATTGATCACGGGATCTGAAACGCTTTGACTTCCATGGACGGGCTGTGACCAGTGCTGCCACGCGGTTTGTAGTCCCAATAGGAACGGGACAGTCGGCACCACAGACTCCGTGTAAGCGCTCAGTTTCCCTAGGGTGCAGGAGCGGTCTTAGGGCCCATCCGCTCTTGCACTTCACATGAAACTTAGCAGTATAGGCACTGCGGACCTCCTTCATACTACGGCCTCCATTACCCTACGGTATCCGAGATACCGATTCCGCGGTGCGGACTAACGTTGTGGTGTCCAGTCCAATAGGACACACTTGGGAGCAACGGTCCGGACAAACCACAGCCGATCCCATCAGTGTAGACCCGAAGCGCAGTTCCGCCCAGTCAGGGAGGCCAAGGTGGGGGGCACGAGTCGGTCCGTGAGAGGGGCCAACACCAGGAGCGGACTCCTCTCAGACATGCACCACACCTTACGGCATGACTAGAGGGCCGTGTGCGACGTCCCGGGGCATTGTACTCCACCAGGGGCCCCGTCCGCCTAACCCAATAGCGGTTGACCACGAGATCTAACAATTTGACCTTCCCAGGAACGGGCTTTGACCAGTGGACCTCTTCACCACGGTTTGGGGTATGTCAGCATCATAGGAACACTGGAGCAACGGTCGGGCCTAAAACCCACAGCAATGATCCCTCATGGTGTGACCACTGGACACGTTTCCCCCTCCAGGTCGGCGACGGCGCGAGTCGAGGAGAGGGGCACCCCCGGACGCGCGTGCTGACCTCTTCAGACAATGCCACCAACACCGTTAAGCATGTATGAGGACCGGGCGACGCTACTGGTGGCATTGCACCCCCACGGCCCCGTCCCCACCTAACCCTGTCCAGCGGTTGATCCGAGATCTAACCTTGAACTTTCCCCGGCGGGCTTTGACCTGTGGACTCTCATTCCCACCCGGTTTGGTGGTCTAGGTCAGCCATAGAACACTAGGAGCAACGTCTCGGGCCAAAACCCACACGCACCCCTCTGAAGACCGTTCCCATCCAGTTGTGGCCGACGGGCGCGTCGCGTGAGGGGAGGCGCACACCCGGAGACGCTTGCTGCCTTCTTAGACATGCCACCCCACACTTAAGGCATGTATGAGGCCCGGTGCGATCGTCAGTTGGCTTGCTACCACCCCGTAATAGGGGGCCCTTAAATAGCCTTCTTATACTCCGTGTAGCGGTGACTCACGAGATCTAACCCTTTGACTTCCCCCGACAGGGCTTTGACATAGTGGACCTCTCCACCCGGTTGTGGTAGCGCAGCCACATAGGAACGCTTTGAGCAAGGTCCGGGCCAAACCCACACAGCAAGATCACCAGTACCCGAAGTGTCCCTTGTGCGGCGTGGGCGCGCGTAGTGAAGGGGGGCACCACCAGGAGACGGCTTCGTCTCCTATGCAGACAATGCCACCACAACCTTACGGCATGTATGAGGGCCTCGGTGCTGAATGCTCCGGTGGCATGCTAGCCCCCAGGGCCCCGCCGGTCAACCTGCAGCGGTGACCACGAGATCTAACCCGTTTGACTTCCCCGGACGGCTTGTTGGACAAGTGGAACCTCTACAATCGGTTGGTGTAGGTCAGCCCATAGAAACATTTGGAGCACATTCCGGGCAAACCCACGCAAGATCCTAGGTCAGACCCAGGCGTCCATTACCGGCTCCCATTCTAGGTGCGGCGGCGGGCGCCGTCCGTGTAAGGGGCGACACACGAGACGAGAGCGTGCTGCCTCTTCAACATGCACCACAAACCTTAGCATGTATGAGGACCAGTGCGACGCTCCGGTGGCAATGCTAGCTCACCCAGGCCCCACCAGTCCCCCTAACCTTGCACGGTGACCACGAGATATCAAACCCTTGACTTTCCCGGACGGGCTTTGATAGTGAGACCTCTCACTTCGGTCTGGTAGCAGCGCATAGAACATTGCGGAGCAAAGTCCGCGGCCAAACCCACCTGCAAGATCCCCTCCGTGTAGACCCGACGGCGAGTTTAAACTAAAGTGACCAGGCCGGCCGGGGCGTTCCGTTGAGGGGGCCCACAACCCGGAGGAGGTGCTCCTCTTCGAAAATGCCACCACACCTACGGCGTGCATGTCATGACGGCCCGTGGTGGCGACCATTCAGTGGCATTACTACCCCCCAGGGCCCCCGATCCCGCTAACCCTGCAGCGGTGACCGCGAGATCCCTAACCTTGACTTCCGGACGGGCTTTGACTAGGACCTCCACCGGTTGTGGTAATCAGCCAGTAGGAACACTTGGAGCAAAGTCCGGGCCAAACCCACAGCAAGATCCCCTCCGGTTAGACACCGACGTGCCGTTTCCCCCTCCAAGGTGCCGGCGGGCGGGCCGTCGTGGGGGGGGGCCAAACCGGAGTGCGTGCTGCTCTTCAGAATGCCACCACACCTTTAGGCATGTATGAGGGCCCGGTGCGTGGCTCCGTGGCATTTACCCACCGGGGCCCCCGTCCCGCCTAACCCGCAGCGGTTGACCCGAGATCTAACTTTGACTTTCCCGGACAGGGCTTTGACAGTGGACTTCTCACCCGGTGGTTGTGGTAGGTCAGCCCTTAGGAACACTTGGGAGAAACGTCGGGCCAAACCCACAGCAAGATCCCTCCGTGTGACAACGACGTGGCCCGTTCCCCCTCCATTTGTGCCGACGGCGGCGCGTCCGTGAGGGGGCCACCCCGGAACGCGTGCTGCCTCTTTAGACATGCCACCACATCCTTAAGCATTGTATGAGGGCCCGTTGCATGCTCCGGTGGCAATTGCTACCCCCGGCCCCTCCGCCTACCCCCCAGCGGTTGTTACCACGAGATGTAACTTGATTTCCCCGGCCAGGCTTGACCAGTGGACCTCTCCACCCGGTTGTGGTAGGTCAGCCCATAGGAACACTGGGAGCAAGTCCGGGCCAAACCCACAGCAAATCCCCTCGTGTGTAGACACGCCGATGCCATTCTCCCCCAGGTTCGGCGCGGCGCCACCGTGAGGGGGCCACACCCCGGAGACGTGTGTGCCTCTTCAGACATGCCACCACACCTTAAGGCATGTATGAGGGGCCCGGTGAGCTCCGGTGGCATTGCTACCCCCAGGGCCCCGTCCCCTACCCTGCTGCAGAGTTGATCACGAGATCTAACGCTTTGACTTTCCCGGACGGACTTGACTGGGATCCTCCACACCGGGTTGTGGTAGGTCGCCCCATAGGAAAACACTTGGGAGCAACGTCCGGGCCAAACCCAAGCAAGATCCTCTCCGTGTAGACACCCTCCCCAGGTGGCGCGGCGGCGCGGTCATGGGGGGCCACCCCCGGAGTGCCGTGCGGCTTTTAAGACATGCACCACACCTTAGGCATTTGATTGAGGCCCGGGCGGCTACGGTTGCATTGCGACCATCCCAGGGGCCCCCGTTCCCGCCTAACCCTTGCATTGATCACGGGATCTAACCCTTGACTTTCCCGGCAGGCTTTGACCAGGGACCTGCACCCGGTGTGGTAGGTCAGCATAGGAACCTTGGGAGCAACGTCGGGCCAAACCCACAGCAAGATCCCCTCGTGTAGACCCGACGCGGACGTTTCCCCATCCAGGCTGTCGGCACGGGCAGCGCCGTCGTGGAGGGGGGGCCACACCCGGAGACGCTGTGCTCGCCTATTCAGACATGACCACACACCTTAAGGCATGTATATAGGGCCGGTTGTGCGATGCTCGTGGCATTGCTACTACCCCAGGCCCCCGCCCACCTAACCCCTGGATGCGTTGATCAAGAGATCTAACCTTTGACCTTCCAGGACGGGCTTTGACCAGTGGACTCTACACCCGGTTGTGGTAGGTCAGCCCATAGGAACACTTGGGAGCAAGTCGGGAAAAACCCACGCAAGATCCCCTCCTGTAGACCCGGAACGGCGTTCCCCCTCAAGGTTACGGAGGCGAGCGACAGTCTCGTGTGAGACGGGGACCAACCCCGGAGAAGAGTGCGCTCTCTGACATGACCCACCAAACCTAAGGCATGTATAAGGGCGGGTGCGACGCTCCGGGCATTGCTCTCCCCCAGGCCCCGTCCCCCTAACCTTTGCAGGGTTGACCACGAGATCTAACCCTTTGACTTTCCCCAGGACGGGGTTGACCAGTGGACCTCTCCACCCGGTTGTGGTAGGTCAGCCCATATAGGAACACTTGGGAGCAAGTCTGGGCCAAACCACAGCAAGATCCCCTCCGGTAGACCCGACGTGGCGTCCCCCCTCGGTGCTCGCGGCGGCGCGTCCGTGAGGGGGGGCACCCCGGAGACGCGTTGCTGCTCTTTCGACATGCCACCACACCTTAAGGATGTATGAGGACCCGGTGCGACACTCCGTGGGCATTGCTACCCCCCAGGCCCCCGTCCAGCCTAACCCTGAGGGGTTGACCACAGATCTAAACCCTTTGACTTTCCCCGGACGGGCTTTGAATCAGTGGAACTCTCACCCGGTTTTGTGGTAGGTCAGCCATAGGAACATTAGGAGAAAAGGTCTGGGCCACAACCCACAGCAAGATCCCCTCCAGAGTTTCCAGGCGGCGGCGCCGTCAGTGAGGGGGGCCACACCCCGGAGAGAGGCGTGCTTCTTTCAGACATGCACCACACCTAAGGCATGTATAGAGGCCCGGTGCGATCCTCCGGTGAATGCTACCCCCGGGGCACCGTCCCGCCTGACCCTGCAGCAGTTGACCACGAGATCTACCCTTTGACTTTCCCGGACGAGGCTCTTGACAGTGGACTCACCCACGGTGGTAGGTCAGCCATAGGAACACTTGGGAGCAAACGTCCGGCTAAACCACAGCAAGATCCTCTCCGTGTAGACACCGACGTGGCCGTTTCCCCCCTCCAGGGTGCCGGATCGGCGCGAGTCCGTGAGGGGGGCCACTCCCCGGAGACGCGTGCAGCTTCTTCTTAGACATTACACCACAACTTAAGCAGTATGAGGGGGCCCTGTGCGACAGCTCCGTTGGCATTGCTACCCTCCCAGGGCCCCGTCCCGCTTAACCCTGAGCAGTTGATCACGGATCTAACCTTTGACTTTCCCGGCACGGGCTTGACCAGTGGACCCATGCACCCGGTTGTGGTAGGTCAGCCATAGTAACACTGGGAGCAACGCGGGCCAAAACCACAGCAAGATGCCTCCGTGTAGACACGACAGGGCCGTTCCCCCCTCCAGGATGCGGAGGCGGCGCGCGTCCCTGAGGGGGGCCAACCCCGGAGAGCGTGCTGCCTCTTCAGACATGCCACCAAAACACCTTCAGGCAGTATGAGGGCCCGGTGCGATCCCGGTGGCATTGCACGCCTCCCCAGGCGCCCCCGTCCCGCCTAACCCTGAAGCGGTTGATCCACGAGAATCTAACCCTTTGACTTTCCCGGACGGGCTTTGACCATATGGAACTCTCCACCAGGTGGTGGTTGGTAGCCCATAGGAACACTTGGGAGCAACGTCCGAGCCAAACCCACAGCAAGATCCTCCGTGTAGACACGACGCGGCCGTTCCCCCTCCAGGTGCGGAGGCGCGCCGTCCGTGGAGGGTGGGGGCACACCACCCCGGAACGCGTGCTGCCTTCAGACACATGCCAAACATCCTTAGAGCATGTATGAGGGCCCTGTGCGATCTCGGTGGCGGTGGCATGCTACTCCCCCACAGGGCCCCGTCCCGCCTAACCTATTAGCGGTTGATCACGAATCTAACCCTTTGACTTTCCCCGGCGGGCTTTGACCAGTGGACCTCTCCACACGGGTTGTGGTAGGTAGACATTGGAAACTTGGGGAGCAAAGTCCGGGCCAAAACCCACAGCAAAGATCCCCTCCGTGTAGACGACGAGAGCCGTTTTCCCCATATAGGTTCCGGCCAATGGCGACGTCCGTGAGGGGGGCCCACACCCCGAGACGCGTGTTGCCTCTTTAGGAATGCACCACACCTAAGGCATGTATGAGGGCCGGTGGGACGCTCCGGTGGCATTGCTACTCACCCAAGGCCCAGTCCCGCCTAACCCTGCAGTAGGTGACCACGAGATCACCAATTTGACTTTCCCCGACGGGCTTTGACCTGTGGAC
The DNA here is from genome assembly GCA_011799875.1 of Thinopyrum elongatum. Lineage (NCBI taxonomy): Eukaryota > Viridiplantae > Streptophyta > Magnoliopsida > Poales > Poaceae > Thinopyrum > Thinopyrum elongatum. The sequence goes on along the minus strand of CM022302.1, from coordinate 79,221,739 downwards.
CTCTCCACTCGGTTGTGGTGTAGTAGGTCGCAATAGGAACGGCTTGGGAGCAACGTCCGGGCCCAAACCCACAGCAAGATCCCCTCCGTGTAGACCGACGCGGCCCGTTGCCCCCCGAGGGGGGCCGGCACGGCGGCGCCGGTCCGTGAGGGGGGCCCACACCCCGAGAAGCGTGCTACTCTTCAGACATGCCACCACACCTTACGGCATGTATGATGGGCGGTGCACCGCTCCGGTGGCATTGCTACCCCCCAGGGCCCCCGTCCGCCTAACATGCAGCGGTTGACCAAGAGATATAACCCTTTGACTTTCCCGGAACAGGGCTTTGACTAGTGGACCTCACCACCCGGTTGTGTAGGTCAGCCATAGGAACACATTGGGAGCACGTCGGGCACAAACCCACAGCAATATCCCCTCGTGTAGACCCGAGCTGGCCGTTTCCCCCCTCCAGGGCGCCGAAACGGTGCGGTCCGTGAGGGGGGCCACTCCCGGAGCAGGTGATGCCTCTTCAGAACATTGCCACCACACCTTAGGGCAGTATGATGGCCCGGTGTGTGATGCTCCGTTGGCATTGCTACCCTCCCAGGGCCCCTGTCCAACCTAACACTGGAGCGGTTGATCATGAGATCTAACCCTTTGACTTTCCCTGGACGGGCTTTTGACCAGTGGACCAGTCCACCCGGTTGTGTTAGGCAGCCCATAGGAACACTTGGGAGCAACATCGGGCCAAACCCACAGAAGATCCCCTCCGTGTAGACCGACGCGGCGTTTCCCCCCAAGGGCAGGCGGCGGCGCCGTCCGTGAGGCGAGCCACACCCCGGAGAACGTGATGCTCTTCAGACATGCACACACTCTAAGGCATATAGAGAGCCCGGTAGGATGCTCGGGGAATTGCCTACCCACCAGGGACCCCGTCCCGCCTAAACCTGCAGCGGTTGACCACAGAGATAAACCCTTGACTTCCCCAGATGGGCTTTGACCAGTGGACCTCTCCACCGGTTGTTGGTAGGTCAGCCCATAGGAACACTGTGGAGCAAGTCCGGGCCAAACCCACAGCAAGATCCCTCGTGTAGACCCGAGCGGTCGTTTCACCCTCCAGGTGACGGCTGGCTGGCGCGTCCGTGAGGGGGCCACACCCCGGAGCCGCGTGCTGCCTCTTCAGAATGCCACCCACACCTTACAGCATGTATGAGGGCCCTGTGTGACACTACGATGGCATTGCTACTCCCACCAGGCCCCCGTCCCGCCAAACCCTGCAACGGTGACACACAGAGATAACCCTTTGACTTTCCCGGACGGGCTTGACCAGTGGACCTCTGACACCGGTTGTAGAGGTCAGCCCATAGGAAACACTTGGAGCAAGGTCTGGCCAAACCACAGCAAGATCCCATCCGGTAGACCCGAGGCGGTGCCGTTCCCCCCTCCAGGATTCGGCGGCGGCGCCCGTCCGTGAGGGAGGGCCACACCCCGGAGACGCGTTGAGCCTCTTCAGACATGCCACCACACCTTAAGGCATGTTATCGGGCCCGGTGCGATGCTTCGGTGGCGATTGCACTCCTAGGGCCCCGTTCCGCTGACCCTGCAGCAGTTGACCACGAGATCTAACCCTTTGACTTCCGACGCGGCTTTGACATAGTGGACCTCACCCCCACCCGTGTGTGTGTAGGTCAGCCAATAGGAACACTTGGGAGCAACGTCCGGGCCAAACCCACAGCAAGATCCTCTCCGTGTAGACCCGACGTGGCCGTTTCCCCCATCCAGGTGCCGACGGCGGCGCGGTCCGTGAGGGGGCCACTCCCCGGAGACGCGTGCGGCTTCTTCAGACATGCCACCACACCTTAAGGCATGTATGAGGGCCCGGTGCGACGCTCCGTTGGCATTGCTACCCTCCCAGGGCCCCTGTCCCGCCTAACCCTGTAGCAGTTGATCACGGGATCTAACCCTTTGACTTTCCCCGGACAGGCTTTGACCAGTGGACCCCTGCACCCGGTTGTGGTAGGTCAGCCAATAGGAACACTTGGGAGCAACGTCCGGGCCAAACCCACAGCAAGATCCCCTCACTACAGGAATCAGCTACTTTGCCATCTGCCACGGCAGACGGCAAAGGCAGGAACGGCGGACGGCAAAGGTCTTTGCCGTCTGCCGTGGACGGCAAAAGGCTCCGGCAAAGTAAGGATCGGCAAAGAGCTACTTTGCCGTCTGCTTTCGGCGGCTGACGGCAAAGGGACCTTTGCCATCAGCAGCAGACGGCAAAGAAAGCAGACGGCAATAATTACGCTGTTAGTCCATTAGGTGGCTAACGACAGCCTTTGCCATCCGCCGCTGACGGCAAAATTTGTCCGGGCTTTGCCGTCCGCCGAATGATGTCAGCTGGACGTCACTACACGGCAGGCCTTTGCCGTCCGCGGCTGTAGGCAAAGTTGTTTACTCTTTGCCGTCAGCCACTGTAGGCAAAGCCTTTGCTGTCCGCCGCTGTAGGCAAACTGGCCAAATGGGTCAGTTCTCAGGAGGCACAGGTGGCAGCCACGTGGCTGCTTTGCCGTCCGCGGCTGTTGGCAAAGTTGCCTTTGCCGTCCGCGGCTGTCGGCAAAGGTGGCTTTGCCATCAGTGGCTGACGGCAAAGATCCTGCTTTGCCTCATTTTTTTCTGTTTTTTTAAATGCAACAATTTTGACAGCAAATATATATGACATATATATATATATATATATATTTCACAGGGCTATTTAACAGCAAACATATGACATATCCAGCACATAAGTTTCATCGTACGTACATATATAGTTCCATCCATTCATACATAGCAAGTTCCATCAAGTTGCACATACACATTGTTCCATCCATACATATTACAATGCAAAGTTTCATCTAGATAGCAAGTTCCATCATAGCAAGCTAGAAGAATACTTGAAGAGAATGAAAGAAAAAACAAGCACTCCATCATAGCAAGCTAGCTTCCGTGAAGTGAATGAAATCTGCAAAATGGCAAATAAGAAAGTTAGAAAAAGGTGACTAGAAGAAGAAGACTAGAAGCAGAAGACTAGACAAGAAGAAGACTAGAACAAGAAGACTGAACAAGAAGACTTAGGTGAAATGGATCATATAGAGCTAACTTAGGTGAAATGGACGTTTATGAGACTAACTAAGGTGAAATGGATCCTTTATGAGTCTAACTTAGGTGAAATGGATCGTTATGAGCTAACTAGTTGAAATGGTTCATTATGAGCTAACTTAGTTTGAAATGGATCGTTATGAGCTAAACTAAGTTGAAATGGGCGTTTGTGAGCTAACTAAGGTGAAATGGATCGTTTATGAGCTAAACTAAGGTTGAAATGGAAGTTTTGAGCTAACTTAGGTGAAATGGATCATTTATGAGCTAACTTAGTTGAAATGGATCGTTTATGAGCTAACTTAGGTGAAATGGATCATTTAAGAGCTAATTTAGGTGAAATAGATCGTTTTTTAGCTAACTTAGGTGAAATGGATTGTTTATGAGCTAACTTAGTTGAAATGGATCGTTTGTGAGCTAACTTAGTAAAAAGCGTCATTTTAGAGCTAACCTAGGTGTGATGGGTCATTTCGGAGCTAACCTAGGTAAGATGGGTCATTTTGGAGCTAACCTAGGTGAAATGGGTCATTTTAAAGCTAACGTAGGTAAAATGGATCATTTAGGAGCTAATGTAGGTAAAATGGATCATTTATAAGCTAACTAAGGTAAAATGGGTCATTTTAGAGCTAACTTAGGTTAAATGGATCATTTATGAGCTAACTAAGCTAATTATGCAATTTTTGACATAAGTAAGCTAAGTACAGATCGTTTTAGAGCTAACTTAGGTAAAATGGATGGTTTTGGAGGTCAGTAAGCTTATTAAGTCATTTTGGAGGAAAAGAAGGTAACTCTAGGTCATTATGGTAAGCATATTGGAGGAAATAAAGCGAAGTCTAGGTCTTTATGCATTTATTAAGCAAAACACTAGAGAAACTTACCGTGATCATGGAGGTGTAGGAGCGGGCTGGCTCGTGCCGGTAGCTGGAGAAGGATCGTGCGATGCTTGTCTGGAGTTACGCTGCACCAAAGATCATTTCCAATGTCTCGTTAGCATGATGACACTCAAATGTTAAGACTAGCAAGTAATGTCCATTCAAATTAAACTCACCGTGCTCCCAGGAGCAATCACTGTCATCGGTGGAGCGGTCTGACCGGACTTCTCGCACACAGACTGCACATTTGGTTTTGACAACTCAGTCATACTAGTTAGTAATGAGACAAACACTACATGAATGTTTTGGCTAATCTGCAGAAGAAACTTACCACAGGGAGCTCGTACATGGCCCTTGCCTGCATGTCATTCCGTGCTCTCTCCTCCTCCAACATCTTTGTCGTCCACTCCTCCAACTCCCGCTGCCTCTCCGCCGCCTCCGCCAGAAGTTTCTCCGTTCTATCTCTCTCACTCTGTATAGCAGCCTGCAACACCACTCACATGACCATTTGTAATCATTGATGGAAGCACACATAATGTAATGGAGAAAGATAGTTGAGTACGTATAACTAACCTTGAAGGCGAGTTGGACTGGCCATTCACGAGGCCTTATCTCAGGAGCGGAGCTCGACTGGCGTGCCTTGATCTCCGGGAGAGTGCTAGGACAACGGATAAGTCCATCTCCCATGGCTATGGAGCCATGGGACCTCCCGCCACCAGATATCATCAGCAGCTCTGTATCAATGGGACCCTGGCTCGGGTTAATGTCCTCCCCTTTCCTCACCTTCCCCTGATCTCTATATTTCACGAGCTTGTCGTGGGAGGTGATGTTGGTGAAGTTCTTTGGATCATCGAGGTCAGACGCAGAGAATTCCTTGACTTTCTTGTAAGGGCCAGTGTGGGCCATGGCATACAGGTCGTACACCTCTGGCACCTTATCCGCCTTATTGTAGCGTGCCTGAAAGAGAGAAACAAAGTAAATTAGTAATTAAAGGGCTAAAGCTAGCATGATGAATGAATTGCATGAATCATGAAGCAAACCACATACCCAGTTCCGCCCGAACTGATATAAGTTGGAGCTCCCTTGATGGTGTGGCACACCTTCCATTTGGGCACGTTTGTCCTTGGCCTCGTTGTGGAGGGCTAGCCATTCTTTTGAGCACCACTCATTGACCAACACCTCCCAACAATCCAACCGATCCGCACACCATCTTAGAGGGGCCTAAGTTAGCAAATAGAAACTTGAGCGCTACGGCTATGAATTACTAAATGAAGGAAGTAAGTACAAGGCCTTAAGAATTACCTTCATGTACTCCTCCTTACTCAAGAACTTCTTGCGGCACGCCGGCTTGGTCTTCTTGATACCACGCGAGGCGTAGTAGTCTCGAACAGCCTGCACCCGAGCCTCGTGCCGTAAGTTCTGTAGTAGGCGCTTGCAGACGTTATCGATAACATTTGCCGCTTCCTCCTCGTATCCATTCTCACACCTGTAGAATGTCTGCAATCAAATGAGACAATATTGATTAGTACAATTAATAACTAGCTAGTTGAAAATTTTTAATTGTGTAAAGGAGAAATTACCCAGAACTTTCTGATCACCACGTCTGCCCTCGTCTTGCACAAGACACCGTCGATAATCTCACCCGGCGGGGCCGAGGCAGCCAAGTAGTGCTCCCAACTCAATCCAAGCTCTGGAAGCCGACCCTCACCAGGCAACGTGACAAACCCCGGGAAGTTTTACCGACAAAGAACCCCAAGGACGGAGTTGGGCCGGCGGACACTATGATGGTGGTGCCAACCCCTGCAGCATGACAAGGCCAACGCATTAGTTATTTGAAGAAACGTGAATGCAGAAGGTACAAAAAGATTAAATGCACTGACCTCTCCCCATCAGGGAAAATCGACCACCTCTGCTCGCGGGTCGCCGGCACGGACGGGAGCCGTGTACAACCACGCTGGTAGACGGTGCCCCCCTCCTCCTCAATATCAGTCGGCTCCCCGCCATCATCAGCATGGCCACTCGGCTCCTCAGGCTGATCCGGCCAGGTACCCCATCCAGACGTGTGCTCCTCCGGGGTCTCATGGGCCGAAGGCCCGTCGACCCGAGGCTCATGGGCTGAAGACCCGTGGACCGGAGTCCGTGTCGCCTCCTCCTCGGACGAGTCCACCCTAGCAGTCACGTGCTCGGGTGAAACAGCTGGGGGTGGCGGCAAGGAAGGCGCCGTAGCAGGCACCCTACCTCCTCTCCCGCGACCACGTGCTCCAGCTCCTCTCTTCTTCTTACCTCGTCCCCTACTGGGCACCGCGGTCGATGAAGAAGGGCCCGGCGGTGTCGCCATACTGTCCAGCAACGCTCGGTGGAGAGGTGCGTGTGGAATGGAAGACCTCACACCACGCGCCGACGAAGAAGGGGCCTCGGCGCGCTCCCGACCAGCGCCCACCATCTTTCATCACCTGCCATGACAAAGAGTAAACGAAATTAGTACAACATAAAAAAATACCGACATGAATAATAATATGTATATCACTTAAGTGTATCATCATCAAGTACAACATAAAAAAATTGAATACCTGACACTACTAATAATCTCGATCAGTATCATCAATAAATGCATAATCATCATCATCATCACTATAATCAATGATGGGCTCATAGGGTTCAGTGGCATCAACATGTGGAAGGCCACCTTGACGTAATCGGTCAAGCATTGACAGGTCATCTGCAGCAGTAACCTCTTCTTGTTCCGGCTCTTCTTGTTCCTCCTCTGGGGTGATGTCGGATTCACTGTCGCTGTCTACTTCAATGTTTTGGGGTGAAGTATAGCGGTTCTTGAAACGCTTTTTGGAAAGACGTGTCTCTTGGAAGAATTCTCCTTCATATGTGTCTGGGTTAATGTGAGGTTCATAATCCTCTTCCTTTGGGGGAGATAGTCTAGCACGTGGCGGCACTTCATAAACGACATCCCAACCTTTCAGATTTGGATTAGTTTGGCAGGCCCACGGTAGATAGAATACTTGGGTCTCCTGTTGAGCAGTAATATAGACATCAGGAACATCTAAATGGGTGCTTTGGTTGATTTCAACTAGCCCTATATGTTCATGAGTCCTTCTAGTCTCCTTCGGCTGAAACCAATAACATTTGAAGACTACGACATTCGGTGGGTTTTCACCATAGAATAGAAGTTCATAAATTGCTTCAACTCTCCCATAATACTCGGTACCTCCTTTGCCGATAGCAGATACACAACAATTTGTAGACTTTCGGTCAGCCATAGATAGCTCTTTGCCATAGGTACAAAAGCGATACCCGTTGATGTCGTATTTGTCAAATGAACGGACCTTATAGTCAAAACCATTAGCGATGTCAGGACCCCGATTCCAAGTCACATCGATCTAGCCGGTAACACCTCATATCACTTTGCGGCCTCACGCATGGTATTCCCACTGGTGTCGCCTTACCATGGCCCGGGACCGTTTGCGCTTTTTGGCTCACGTATATGATAGTGTCGCTAGCATCCATATGACAGAGAACCCGGGCCGACATGACTAGTCGTGAACCCAAAGTGGCACTAACTTACGGGAACAGGCATACATGACCCAGCAACGAACGTGTCGGTCATCAGCGAGTGAATTCGGGCTGTAGCAACTGGGCTAGCAGGACTCCGGAAATCCGGGCTGTAGCAGGCTAACAGGACTCTGAAAGACACCGCGTGATGTTTCCCCGAAGGGACAGACACAGGATCGAGGAAGGACACATGCCGGCCAGTCTAAGTGTTCCGGAGCAGTAGCAAGCTAACAGGACTCCGATAAACCGGGCTGTAGCGGACTACCAAGGCTCAGTGGAAGCACCAGACTACATTTCCCCATAAGAGAGGCTACCAAGGATAAACAACTAGGTTGTCGGATCCCACACATACCAAGCATTTCAATCATACACACAATATGCTGGATATGGGCAAATACAACATGGCATCACAACAAGACTCTACGACTCAGAGTATTTATTCATTAGGCTCCGAGGAGCCAAGTATTACAAACATGGGTCTCATGACCCAACATTCAGAGCATACAAGTCAAAGCACATGCGGAAGCTTAACATGTCTGAGTACAGACATCTACAAATGAAAAAGGCTGAGAAGCCTGACTATCTACCAGATCCTGCCGAGGGCACAAGATCGTAGCTGAGGTAACAAGCTAAACGTCGAAGTCCACGCGGAACTACTAGCGATACTGAGTCTCTCTGCAAAAACATAAATTAAGCAAACATGAGTACAAATGTACCCAGCAAGACTTACATCAGAACTAACTACATATGCATCGGTATCAACAAAGGGGGTGGTGGAGTTTAACTGCAGCAGGCCAGCTTTGACTCAGTGGCTAACCTGAACTACGACAGCAAGTAACTCTTTTGAGGTGGCGCACACGAGTCCACATATTCACCATATCAATACACCACTATGGATCCGCTCCCGTCTCCCTACGAGAACGCCATCCATGGCACTCATGCTTATCTTGCGAGTTTTAGAGTATCCACTTTCACTTGTCTATGAACTGTACAGGCAACCCAGATGTCCTTTACCGCGGACACGGCTATTCGAATAGATCATATTAACCCTGCAGGGGTGTGCTTCTTCACAAATGTTTCCACCACTTAGCATCTGCACACGACATGTGCTCGGCAGACTTCAAGCGAAAGCCGACGTGGGTGTAGACCACGACCTAACTAACCACACAAGTCTCTAGTCCAGGTTTATCGCCTATTCGGGTTCCATCCGCGAGGAGATCCGGCCGGGGTTTCGCTCACAGCCCCAAACGATGTGTGCAGGGTTCCCGAGACACCAAACGGGCGCTCGATACACCGGGCCACGGTGTATCTACCGCAACATAGCCCACCCCTAGGGTCAGCGCTACGCACGGCCTCCAACACATATCCTACAAACACCAGAAACTAGTTGCAACTCCTGGACAGAGGACAGGGGCGGTTAATAAGTCGAGCGGGGTCATATTTCAGGGCCCAACGTGTGGTAGTAGCTGTTCATGGATCACAAACACAGAACTCAGTTCCTGAGGACGGTTTCAATGAGACAACCCACCATGTACTCCTACATGGCCTCTCACCGCTACCTTTACCAAATCGTGTTCACACACTTAGCTCTCACACAGTAGGACATGTTCATCACCTCTGAATCATCCCCGATGAATCAGACCCGACTCAACTCTAAGCAGTAGCAGGCATAACAAACAGGCATGAATGAGTAGGCACATCAGGGCTCAAACAACTCCTACTCATGCTAGTGGGTTTCATCTATTTACTGTGGCAATGACAGGTCATGCAGAGGAAAAGGGGTTCAGCTACCGCAGCATGTAACAGTTGAATCGATGTTGTCCTAATGCAGTACAAGAGAGCAGGAGCGAGAGAGTGGGATTGTATCGGAATGAACAAGGGGGTTTTGCTTGCCTGGCACTTCTGAAGATAATATAGTTCTTCATCGGTGTCATCGAACACGTCGTCGGAACCACGTCTACTGAGAGGTAGCAACCACCGGCAAACACAAGAGGAACCACAATCAATGCAATGCACATTCATATGAATGATATGTCATATTAAGGTACTGAATTGACCTAGTGCAACAGTTAGTCATATTCATTGAAGTGGAATTCAAACCTATAGCAAATTCCAACTGCAAAACTAATTACTATTTATTCCATAATCATGAATTGTCCTATTCAGTGAGGTTAACTTGTTCAAACATGCATGAAAATGCCATATTCAGATTCTTTGGATTTTTCTGATCATTTTTCATATATAAATTATTTCCTTCTGAGCTATAGTTTATTTTCTATGAATTTTAGAAGTTTTGGACATTTTATAATTATTTTAAATCCAGAAAATGATTTACTGCGTCAGCATGACGTCGGTGTGACGTCAGCAGGTCAATGGAGATGGTCCAGGTCAAACCTGACCAGTGGGACCCACTGGTCAGTGACAAAGTGACATTTAGTGTCACAGACAAGTGGGTCCGGTCAACGGCCACGTCAGCGAGGTCAACACCGACGCGTGGGGCCACTGTGTTTAGATTAAGCTTAAACTATTTTTGTTAGATGGTTAGTTAGGCAGTGGGGCCCGCATGTCAGCGAGCCAGGGGGTTAGTTAGTGGGTCATTATCCACTAATGACATTGCCACATCAGCACGCTAGAGTTGAACGCCGGCGAGCACACAAACACGGCGGCGACGCTCGGGAACGCGCTACGAGCGGCGGCTGGACGCGCGAAGACCACCAGAAGATAGCCCGCACTCGACCGCGTCTAGAGAAGCGATCGGGAGGCCTCGGGGTCACCGGAAATGACGACGGCGAGCTCAGAGGCGGCGGCCGGGGTTCGGTGTTTGCGGGGTTGGTGCTACGGTGCACGGGAGGGCGAGCTGGTGGGCGCGTTCGGCTCCTGGGGCTGCAACAAATGCGCTGATGAGCTCGGACGCGGGTGGCAGCAGCTGTGGCCGCGGCGACACCATGGACGGCGGCAGCGAGCTCTCGGGCGCGACAGCGCTAGCGCTAGAGGGCGAGTTAGACTGCGGGGAGAGAGGGGAAAGGCGCAGGAGCTCACGGCGGTTCTTCTGGTGCAGCTGGGTGGCTCAGGGAAGCGCTGGCGACGACAAACAGGCGATGGCGATCTCGGCGACCCGAGAAGGAAGAAGACGGTGGTGACGGCGAGGCAGGGCGCCCGGCGACATGTAGCTAGATGGGGACGAAGAAGAGGTCGTGGCGGAGCTCTGGAGCACGTCGAGCGGCCGAGGGGGAGGCTCTGGGTGCGGCAACGGCGAGCGGTGGCGACGAGCTCCACTCGGGCTGCGTGGGAGAGAGAGCAGAGGAGGGGGAAGAGGTCCAGGGAGAGTGAGAGAAATCCAGGGGGTCGGGGCGATGTACGTGGTGTCGTCAGCCGCGTCGGGGAGGAGCCAGGCAGGCAGGGAGGGAGGAGGTGGCCACGCGGTGGTGCGCGCGCGTCGGGCACGCGTCCGTCCTCCTGGCAAGGAGGAAGACGACAGGAGGAGGTGGCCAGGTGGGCTGGGCCGCCAGCTGGGCTGCACAGGACCTGGGCCAGCCAGGTAAGGCCAGGTAACTCTCTCTCTCTTTTATTTCTGTTTTTTTCTATTTTCTGTAGTTGTGTTTGGCTTTATTAAAAATGCCAGAGCATTTCCAAAAATCACCAAACTGCTCATGCCCACTGTATAGAGTATATCCAACATGGAACATTTCAGTTTGGGATTATTTGGACATTTAAAATATTTAATAGCATTTAAATGTCCAAATGCAAATAACATAAGATTTAATTCAGTGAGCCAATGATGTACTAGAAAATTGTGCACCATTTTTGTTAGAGGTTCTAGACCAAGGCAAAGATGATGAACATTTTAGAAGGGCATTTCAGGTTCATTGAAAAGGATTTTAGTAAACCCTAATTGGTTTAAGTGGTGCTGGGGGTTTCTGTCATCCCCATTTCAACTTCATTTGAAATTAAACATGATGCACACATGAAACTGGCCTAGCCAGAACTAGGGATGTGACAAGGGACTTGTCTCAATTCGGCGTCCATAGACTCTGAATTAGCCTACAAGTTTAATATGAAAGGATTGTTGCATTACGCACAAATTAGCGAATGAAATGAAATTGTCTAATAGAAATTACCGTTTGTTTGAACCAAGAGATGAAACCGGGATAGCCGCCTCCATGCTTTGCGAGAAGCTCATACTCTTCGACGGAATCCTTTTGGATCACCGCTCCATACGAGAATATGGCGACGTATCGACTGTATGAAATATCCAGGAGTAAGAGCAGTTCAAAGGAAATAGAAGTTGCGAAACAATGTACCGAGAACTTACTTGATGTACGGCCGCACTTCTATCAGGTTGTTGAAGATATACAACGAAATGGTCCGCCATTCTTCGTTATCCAAAGATACTGGATTTGAAACACTAGCTGGTGCGAGATTCCCTTTGAATAGGCTGAGGTTGGATCCACCCTTTTTAGGGTCGTCAGCATTGTACCGAGGCTTCGGATTATGCAAATGACGATTTTTGGCTTCGTAGTGTGCTGTCATGAAGTTTGCCGCCTCCTCAGTGATGAATGCCTCAGCCATCGATGCTTCAATTCTACGTTTATTTTTATATTTTTCTGAAAGCGTCTTCTGCATCCTCTCAGTTGGGTAGCACCAACGATTTTGCACGGGCCCCCCCAATCTTGCCTCGGTCGGGAGATGCAAAATCAAATGCTGCATTGCATTAAAGAAGCCCGGTGGAAAGATCTTCTCTAACTTGCAGATCAACTCCGGCGCCAACTCTTCCATTTCTTCTAGCACGCCAGGCGATAGTTCTTTCGCACAAAGAACACGGAAGAAATAGCTGAGTTCTGCCAGTACTAGCCATTCATCCTCAGGGATGAAGCCACGCAACATCACCGGCATTACCCACTCAAGCCATATGTGCCAATCATGACTCTTGAGACCAAATATCTTCAATTTATCAAGATTCGCTCCCCTCTTTAGATTCGCTGCATACCCATCGGGGAACATCAACTGCATTTTCACCCACAAGATAATTTCCCTCATAGCTGGCCTTCCAAGATTGAACCATGCCTTTGGCTTCGTCCAGTTCTGCTTTCCTTTCGGTTCTTTCATGTTTTGTAACGGCCTATCACATAGCGCCTCCAGATCGACTCTAGCCTTAGTATTATCCTTTGACTTCCCATCTATGCCGAACAATGTACCAAAAAGTGCCTCGGCGATATTCTTCTCAGTGTGTATCACGTCGATGTTGTGTGGGCAAAGGAGGTCTTTGAAGTAAGGCAGATCCCATAAGCATGTCTTGTGAGTCCAAGCGTGCTTAGAATTATACCCCTTGAAGTACCCTAGATGCTCTGGATCTGGCTTGAGAGCGTTTAACTGATCCAGGGTCTGTTGGCCTGTCAATGCAGGTGGTGCTGAGTTTTTGACAACTCTACCTCTGATGAAGTTCTTCTTGTCTTTCCTGAACTTATGGCGAGGATCCAGGAACTGTCTATGCATGTCGAAGCAAGAAAACTTGCGACCGGCCTGAAGCCAACGAAACTCAAGAGCTCCCTTGCATGTGGGGCACGGGAACCTTCCATGCACACACCAGCCAACGAATAGCGCATACGCCGGCAAGTCATGCGTCGAGTGCATGTACCAGACACGCATTATGAAGTTCCGTTTGCTATAGGCGTCGTATGTCTTGAACCCATTATCCCAGGCTTCTTGCAATTCGTCCTTAAGCGGCTGCATGTACACATTCCAGGGCCCGGATAGTTGGGCCCTGGAATTATCAACGTCAGGAAAATGTTCTTTCTTTGCATAATCTGTCCGGGGGAGAGATTGAGTGGAAAGACAAATACGGGCCAACAACTGTATTTGGCTGCCGTCATACCAAACACACTGAACCCATCCGTGCTGATGCCTACTCGAGGATGCCTCGGATCTGCCGCTTTGTCAGCATGTAATTCATCAAACTTTTTCCACGCAACACCATCCAATGTGTGTACCATCATCAGATTCCCATCTGCATCTAGTTCGGTTCTTTTGCCTGTTTTGTGCCATGTCATCTGTCTGGCCGTCTCTTCGACCATGAAAAGATGTTGAAGTCTTGGTACGATTGGCATATACCGAAGAACACTAACGGGGATTTTGGTCTGTGTCTTCTCACCCATACCGTTGTCTACCACAACATACCTGGAAAACTTGCAAATGGGACAATAGTTCAAGTCCACATAGTCAAGCCTAAATAAGGCACATCCTTTCTCACAGGCATGTATCTTCTCATAGGGCATCTTCAGTGCACGGAGGATTTTGTCCGACTGGTACAGGTTTGCAGGCATTACATGGCCTTTGGGTAGAAAGAGTCCAAATACTGTCATCATTGCGTCGTAGCATTCTCTGCCCAAGTTGAACTGAGCCTTCAGAGCCATTACTTGTGAGATGGCATCCAACTGACAAAGCTCAGTGTGCTTGTGGAGCGGATGTTTTGAAGACTCCAACATTTCATTGAAGGCCTTTGCAGATTCCTCCATCTCCTCGTCCGAATCCCGAGCATCATCTTAGTCTTGCACCATGTTTTCCATCCCGGTACCATGCTCGTCGGTGCGACGATGATCCACCTCAGCTCGGTCACGTTGGGCAGACTCACCATGATATGTCCACACCATATAATCAGGCGTAAAACCACTCTTCTGCAGGTGTTTGCCCATTTCAGCCTCTGTCCTCTTTTCCCAATTGCCGCACCGAAAACAGGGGCACCAGGTTTTCCTCTGGCCATTTGCAAATGCGGCTTGCACAAACCCCTTGGTTTTTGTGAACCATTCAGCGCTCCATTTGTTCTGACCAGTGTGACCGGTATACATCCACGCACGATCACTCATCTTGACTTTCAGAGCTACTGGACACACAACAAATATATATATAATTCACCATGTATATATTCATCAGTTGATCTACTTTGTCAATTTTATTACGTCCATGCAACCTACACTCTAATAGGTAATGATAGGTCCTAATCCCACCCGAGTATGTGTAGATTGGGTTCATTTTCCCATGCTATGCTCCGGATCCGACGCAAAATTTTGGCAGCACCTCCCCGCTGTTCTCCTGATACACGTCTCTGCAATAAACAGAGAGGATGTGTACCCGGAGAACAACAGGGGAGGCACTGACGAAATTTATGCGTCGGATCCAGAGCAAAGCATATGGGAAAATGAACCCAATCTACACATACTCGGGCTGTCCATGGATAGCGTTGGACAATTCGAAAGAATCAAGGTTATAAATATGCAAATGCATGCATATTTATAACTATAATGCTTTCGAACGGGAGACACATATTGGTTACGCATACTGATGATTCAAGACACATATATAGCTAGCTATCAAGTTTCATCGGCACGAACACCGAAACAGAGCAAATAATTAATGGGGGAGGAGGACATGTCATTTGTGCTCACCCACGAACGAAGGGGCAGAGCTCATCAAACGCATGGCGAGGTCGTCGAACACCAAACCTCGCAGCGATGAAACAACTGCACATTTAAATCTACCCGATCAACACAATTATATATGATGTTTTTCATAACAAAATCGAAAAATATATGACCTAACTAATAATTCACAAATATATGACCCCGTCGGCCTCTGGAAGGCCAAAGAACACCTTTTCGGGAGGTGTCAGGGGTCGGGAGGGTGTTAATGTAGGTTGTAGGGGTGAAGGGGTAGGGGTCGGGGTGAGTGTTCTTTAGGGGTAGGGGTGGTAGGGGTGTAGTGTAGGGGTAGGGGTGTAGGGGTAAGGGGATAAGGGGGCAGGCGGTTTGTAGGCGGTGTGTGGCTGAGGGGTAGGGGTGTCGGGGTGTGGTGTGGGGTGGGGGGGGGTCGGGGTTGCGGGTGTCGGGTCATGGGGGGTCCGGGTATGGTGGTGTCGGCTGGGTCGGGTGTGGGGTTGCGTGTGGTGTGGAGTGGGGGTCGGGGGTCAGGGGGTTGGGGGCGGGTGTCGTGTCGAGGTCGGGGGTGTCGGGGTGTGGGTGGGGGTCGGGGTGTCGGGGTCGGGGGTATGGCAGGGGGTCAGGGGGGGTGTCGGGGTGTGGTGTGTGGGGGTCGGTGTGTCGGGGTAAGGGGGTGGTGGCGGGTGTGGGGGGGTCGCGGGTGTCGGTGTGGTGTCAGGGGATGCGGGGTGTGTTCCTCATCTTCCTTATCCTTTCTTTCTCTTCTTCTTCTTCTTTCCTTTCTTCTTCTTCTTCATCTTTTTTCTACTCTTACTTACTTTTCGTTTTTCTTTCTTCTTCTTCTACTTCTTCTACTTCTTCTTCTTCTTCTTTTTCATCTTTTTCTACTTCTTTTGTTTTCTTCCTTTCTTCTTCTTCGACTTCTTTCTTCTCTTCTTTTTCATCTTTTTCTCTTTTTCTTTTCTTTCTCTCTACTTCTTTGCTTTCTACTTCTTCTACTTCTTTTCTAGCACTAACACTAACACAATGTAGCACTAATCTAACATTAACACATATGTAGCACTAAATCTAACACACACAACAACATATTCTAGTACTAAATACTAACACTAACAATTAAACAGCAAAAAAAAGAAAAAACAAAAGAAAAAAAAAAAAAAAATAACTCACCGGAGCAATGGACGGTCGGGGCAGTGGGGTGGGGGGAAGGAGATGGAGAGTCCGTTCAGTGTCGTGGCACGAGAGCAGGCGGGAAAGGAGGACGGTCGGAGGGCCGGGCAGGGTGGGCGAGCGGAAGTGGAAGGCGGAGAGGTGTGGAGAATGGAGCAAGTATGGTCGCAGAGAAGCGGCAGACCAGCGGGAAGAGGGATGGTGGCAGAGAAGGGACCTAGGAGGGTGCGGGTGGGGGAGGATTTGGTGGTGGGGGTTGGCGGGGTGAGTCGGGGAGATGAGGAAAGAGAGGGGGACGGGGTGGAAGGGTCTGAGTGTGGAAGGGAGGTGCGGGAGAAGGGAGGCGTAGGAGGGTTCGGGGTAGGGCGGGCGGAGGGGGCCGTGGGGTGGTCGGTGCGGACAGGCAGCGGGGGCGGGGGGGGAGGAGGGCGGCGGGGGGGCGGCGGGTGGTGGGTGGTATTCTAGTTGGCGGGGCGTCGGGGAGGAGAGAGGGAGAGAAGAGAGAGTAACGGGCAGGGGGTGGGGGCTCGATCGGCCGTTAGTTACGTTAGGTTAGTTAGCCTTTGCCGTCCGCTTTTTTTTATCTTTGCTGTCTGCTAGCAGACGGCAAAGAGGGGGGGGGGCGTTAAGTTTTTCTAATCGGCTCGTTACTGGGGGGGCACCTCTCTCTTTGCCGTCAGCCAGCTGACGGCAAAGAAGTGACAGATGGCAAAGACCGTTTTTGCCGTCTGCCAGTTGTTTGCCGTCTGCTTTTTGTAGCTGATGGCAAAGACCTTCTTTGCCGTCTGCTAGCAGACGGCAAAGAACTGGCAGACGGCAAAATCCTTGATTCTAGTAGTGCCTCCGTGTAGACACGACGCGGCCGTTCCCCCCCCCTCAAGGTGCCGGCGGCGGCGCCGTCCATGAGGGGGGCCACACCCCGGAGACACGTGCTGCCTCTTCATACATGCCACCACACCTTAAGGCATGTATGAGGGCCCGGTGCGACACTCTGGTGGCATTGCTACCCTCCCCAGGGCCCCCGTCCCGCCTAACCCTGCAGCGGTTGACCACGAGATCTAACCCTTTGACTTTCCCCGGACGGGCTTTGACTACTGGACCTCTCCACCTGGTTGTGGTAGGTCAGCCCATAGGAACACTTGGGAGCAACGTCCGGGGCAATCCCGCGGCAAGATCCCCTCCGTGTAGACCCGAGGCGGCCGTTCCCCGCTCCAGGTG
Organism: Thinopyrum elongatum; assembly: GCA_011799875.1. Taxonomy (NCBI): domain Eukaryota; kingdom Viridiplantae; phylum Streptophyta; class Magnoliopsida; order Poales; family Poaceae; genus Thinopyrum; species Thinopyrum elongatum. The sequence goes on along the minus strand of CM022302.1, from coordinate 79,204,377 downwards.
CCGGCGGCTGTGCCGTCCGTGAGGGGGGCCACACCCCGGAGACGCATGCTGCCTCTTCAGACATGCCACCACACATTAAGGCATGTATGAGGGCCCGGTGCGACGCTCCGGTGGCATTGCTACCCTCCCAGGGCCCCCATCCCGCCTAACCCTGTAGCAGTTGATCACGGGTTCTAACCCTTTGACTTTCCCCGGACGAGCTTTGACCTGTGGACCTCGCCACCCGGTTGTGGTAGGTCAGCACATAGGAACACTTGGGAGCAACGTCCGGGCCAAACCCACAGCAAGATACCCTCTGTGTAGACCCAACGCAGCCGTTTCCCCCCTCCAGGTGCCGGCGGCGGCGCCGTCCGTGAGGGATGCCTCACCCCGGAGCCGCGTGGTGCCTCTTCAGACATGACACCACACCTTACGGCATGTATGAGGGCCCTGTGCGACGCTCCGGTGGCATTGCTACCCCCCAGGGCCCCCGTCCTGCCTAACCCTGCAGCGGTTGACCACGAGATCTAACCCTTTGACTTTCCCCGGACGGGTTTTGACTACTGGACCTCTCCACCTGGTTGTGGTAGGTCAGCCCATAGGAACACTTGGGAGCAACGTCCGGGGCAATCCCGCGGCAAGATCCCCTCCGTGTAGACCCGAGGCGGCCGTTCCCCGCTCCAGGTGCCGGCGGCTGTGCCGTCCGTGAGGGGGGCCACACCCCGGAGACGCATGCTGCCTCTTCAGACATGCCACCACACATTAAGGCATGTATGAGGGCCCGGTGCGACGCTCCGGTGGCATTGCTACCCTCCCAGGGCCCCCATCCCGCCTAACCCTGTAGCAGTTGATCACGGGTTCTAACCCTTTGACTTTCCCCGGACGAGCTTTGACCTGTGGACCTCGCCACCCGGTTGTGGTAGGTCAGCACATAGGAACACTTGGGAGCAACGTCCGGGCCAAACCCACAGCAAGATCCCCTCCGTGTGGACCCGATGCGGCCGTTTGCCCCCTCCAGGTGCCGGCGGCGGCGCCGTCCGTGAGGGGGGCCACACCCCGGAGACACGTCCTGCCTCTTCAGACAAGCCACCACACCTTACAGCATGTATGAGGGCCCGGTGTGACGCTACGGTGGCATTGCTACCCCCAGGGCCCCTGTCCCGCCCAACCCTACAACGGTTGACCACGAGATCTAACCTTTTGACTTTCCCCGGACGGGCCTTAACTAGTGGACCTGACCACCCGCTTGTGGTATGTCAGCCCATAGGAACACTTGGGAGCAACGTCCGGGCCAAATCCACAGCAAGATCCCCTCCGTGTAGACACGACGTGGCCGTTTCCCTCGTCCAGGTGCCGACGACGGCTCAGTCCGTGAGGGAGGCCACTCCCCGGAGATGCGTGCTGCCTCTTTAGACATGCCACCACACCTTAAGGCATGTATGAGGGCCCGGTGCGACGCTCCGTTGGCATTGCTACCCTCCCAGGGCCCCTGTCCCGCCTAACCCTGTAGCGGTTGAGTACGAGATCTAACCCTTTGACTTTCCTCGGACGGGCTTTGACCAGTGGACCTCTCCACCAGGTTTTGGTACGTCAGCCCATAGGAACACTTGGGAGCAACGTTCGGGCCAAACCCACAGCAAGATACCCTCTGTGTAGACCCGACGCGGATGTTCCCTGTAGGGTAATGCAGCAGAAAACAAAAAATTTCTGACCTACGCACCAGCCCAGGACCACTATGGAGACTGCATACAAGGTTTGATCATTTTCGTTACCGAGTCGTTGCGCAGCGGAAGTAGAGTCGATGACGATCGGCGGTGCAGATCCCCGCAGCTAGGATTTACAACCTCCCAACCGCGAGGATGTATACCCTCGTCTTCCAGACAGCCCTCCGGGAGGCGGTCGAACAGTCCCCCGGACGCTGTCACGGACAGCCGTTCGGGAGGACCTTCAAAACTCGGACAGTCACTCGGACAGCCCTTCAAGAGGACTCACAGAACTCGGACCGTCACATGGAAAGCCCTTCGGGAGGCACTCACGAACAGCCCCTCGGGCACTAAGATCGAAACTACGACCTCTCTACAGAGTTGCACACATACGGTTTCATCTATTCGGCAGGGCTTCGCCGTCCAGAACTAGTTCCCACCAGAACCCAGACAGCCTTTCGGCTCTGCAAAACTATTTCGCGGGGAGGGAGAGAGAAGCCAGATCATGCAATGGCACTTGTATGTGAGAAGGAGTGAGTGTGGAGGGCTGCCCCTCCACCTCTATTTATAGGAAATCCCAAGGGGTAGGGTGGTTTTACAAGAAAACCCAAAAGCACATGAATGAAGTCCTTCCACAAGGACTCAAATGTGAAACCAAGGCACAAGAGGGGGCTCCAAGGAGGAGCCCCCATGTGGCCGGCCACACCTAGGAGGGGCCCCCCCAAGGGAGCATCATCCATCCATGTCACCCCAAAAAAATATCTTGGGACAAAACCCAAAATAATGGCTTTCCAAAAAGTAACCCAAAAAGCACTTTCACTATTCATGACGACATTTTTCAGCGTCCGTTCGAACTGAAAATATTTATGTGGGCTTAGAACATTTCCAGTACCCACTAAAATAATTTTCAATGCGTTCTGGAACAATTCCAGTTTAGTGATTTCATCTGCGAAAAGCATCTGAAGCGGTTCCGGTAGCTCCGGAACATTTCCTGTTTTCATGTCAGAAAATTCCCAGAAGTTTCCAGAATGATTCTGGCACCCTCCAAGAATTATCAGGCATGTGCCAAAACCAATTTGACTTAATGGAATACCCCGAAACAACTTTTCAGTTTCACCGAAACTCATCCGGTGTTCTCTCTGCGGAACTTTTCCGCTGTCCGAAACTTTTTTGGTGTCCGAAACTTTTTCGGTGATTTTCTCTCAGACTCCCTGTCTAGTATTCAGCAGATAGATGACCCTTAAGCATGTGACCCTATAGGTTCGGTGAAGTATAGACATGACACGGAACCCCTTCCGATCAATGATCAACATCGGAGCCGTGGACACCCATATTAACCCCTATACCCACACGAATGAATATTCGAGTGAACCTCCAGTTGCCGTGTGCTATTCCTATTGCTTGGCGATATGTTACAAATACCTGAGGTGAGACATGATGGCATCCCCGTGGGTCAACAACTTGTCCACTATGCCAGTTACCTCGTTACCGGTATTTGTTCTCTTTTCTCGTTCCCGTGTTCCGGCATCCCCGTGATCAAATCACAAAGTGTCTGGCCAGACGATGATGGATACCGTAACACCAAGAGGGCCCAGAGATATCTCTCCATCGTCGAAGGAGCAAATCCCAATCTCGAGCTATCAAGTTACTTGACACACTTTTCCATGAACCCGTAAGCCGCCGTAATAGCCACCCATTTACGGATGACGTTTAACAAACCCCAAAGTTCATGAATCAAGAATGAAGAAACTCGATACTCTCATGGTCTAAGGAATCATGCAAACATTAACCATCTCTGTGTTATTAACCATTAACTTGTGACGAAAGTATCCCATAGCATAACATCAATTCGGGTCGATTCAACACAAATGTTCTTCTAACATTGTGCCCTCAAAGTTGTCGGCATAGTCATGCCCATGATCAGGAAAACAGAACCATCATGCAACACTTGAGCTAGTCTCAGATGCCAGACTAGGAATACATTTTAACGTTTATTATTCCACACGTGCATATGAGTCTTCCTTCGAGCCTCGTGGTTACTGTAGACTCGAGAACCATAGCAGTTATAGCATGGAACATAAGCCTAATTATGAACAGGGAGATAATTAATAACATTTATTATTGCCTCTAGGGCATATCTCCTACAGACTCCCACTTGCACTAGATTCAATAATCTAGTTAATGCTAATGCACTTCACACCTGTGGCACACCGGTGTAAATATGCTTCACATGTGGTATAGCCTGATGTCCAACGGATCTGACGACTTCAGCTCCGTGTGTATCTTTGCGTATCCTCGCGTTTTTACGCTTTCACAAAATTCATATTTTGTGTGGACTTGGCTTTGTATGTATGTGAATCACAGGTCGAACCTGGATTCCTCAGACTGAGTTATGGAGCAACTACCCGCAGTAGTGTCCCATTGACAAAATCCATCTTGGAATCATACCAAGTTCATGAATGAACTATATGATTCAACATCTTCTTTGTCGCTTTAAAAGCGGCAACATACTTCGCCTCTGTTATAGAATTCGCCACAGTAACTTGTTTGAACAAATTCCAACTAACTGTGCCACCAGATTGTGTGTTACACAAAACCCTCAATTTAAATCGAAAATCGCATGGAGCATGGATGAAGACTGTATCGATGTAACCTTTTACAACGAACTCTTCATGATCTCCGCTTGCGAGAAAACATGTCACCAGTGCTATTATAGTACTCAATGACCCTTTTTCACTGTTGTCCCATGATCAGTACTTTTGATCACTTTGGTATCTATACTCGCAACAACTTTGGGAGTATTGGACATATCTGGTTTGTTTTTACATACCATGGAATACATGATTAATCCAAACACAAGAGTGTGTGGAATCTCCATCATGTATTTTGCTCATCAGTGTTTTGGGACACCGAGTCTTGCAAAAACTCTTTCCATGTGACTTCGGCAAGAATCACTCCTTGATGTTTTTAATGCTAAAAGGTTTTAGCATTTTGTCAATATGTATCTTTGCTCAGCCCCATCAGGTAAATCTATCTCCATAGATCATCATGCCTAATATCATGGCTATTTAGCCCAAGAACTTCATCGAAAAACTATTTTCAAATGAAGTCCTAATTCGTGTCAAGAAATTTATTTCCAATTAACAATGTGTCAAGCACACAACGTTTTTTAGAAATGTTATTATGCTCCCACTTACTTTCTTGAATTACAAGCATCTTCGTGACCCATTGATGAAGTCAAACCCCTTTGACCATTTCATCAAAACACGAAGATTCCAACTCCATTTTGCTCTCTTCTGTCCATTGCTGGAACTCTGAAGTTTGCACCCTTACTAGCATCCTCTGGATAGACAAAATACCTTGGACTGTAACACATGCAAGTCCTTGGTTTCATTTCCATCAGATGGAAATCCTTTTGTCATCCTTGTTTTATATCTCATGATTGAAATATGTATTAATTACTAATTCAACCCGAACCGACTTTAAGCATCGCTACGGTGAGACAATCTCATCGTAGTCAACTCCTTGAACTTGTTTTTGTAACAAGTCGAGCTTTATGGATAAAACATTTTATCCATATCAGTTTTAAGTTCCATAAATATTCGTTAGACTCTAAGTCTTCCGAAAGGTGTATCAAGGTTTTAATTTTGAATCACTTATATGGAAACTAACTCAGGTTGTATTGGCATTTAGCCAATTCCGGAGTCAGGGCCCATCAACGCTTCCTTGTGTATCGTAGGTATACAGTTGTCTAACAACAATATCTCGTCTGCGCACCTGAGAGGTTTGCACGAGCCTTGCCTACGTGGTTCAGCTGCAAGTTCGACCGAAGTCCATACATTTTATTGTAGAGACTTCCGTATCAGTCGCAGTAGGAAACTCCGGAATCACTTCCAAGGTTCCTTTCCTTTGACCTGATGACGAAGATACTGGTTATCTCGTCGAGTTGCACTGTCCTCCCACTCACCTTTTGCAAGAACAATTCTCTTTAAAAGCATACCGTTTTGTGGCAAAAACTTTTGCCTCGGTATAGTGGTGGGGGAATACCCAACATTTTGGGATAACCTACAAAGTAGCACTTGTCTGATTTGGAATAGGTTTGTAACCTTTTACACAAGCCCCATATTCCAAATGTTAAGAAAAGATATAACATGGTTGGGCGTACCATACCATGGTGTCATTTCAACAGACCAGATGGAGCTCTTTTCAGTGTAAAAGCCGCAGTCTCTAAAGCATCACTATTTAAAAGGGATAATGGCAAATTTATTTATGTCATCTTTGATCTTACCATGTCATAAATGGTTTGATTACATCTTCACGGACTTTCCACTTGCAGTGGTGCTCCTGGAGGTGCAAGTTATGAAACCCCTTTCACAACTCATCAGACATTCGCTAAACTTGTAACTCAAATATTCCTTTCTGCAATCGAATTGTAGAAACATAATTTTCTTGTTACAATAACTTCTACATCATATTTGAAAACCTTTCGAATGATTTCAAAAGATCCAGACTTTCGTCTCATCAAGTAAATATCCATATATCTCCTTGAGTCATTTCTGAAGATAGATAAATCCACTACTTGCAACAACATTTATTGAACTACACACATCAAAATGTATGATCACCAATAAGTTTGTTGCTCATTCCTTATGGCCTGTGAATGGTATTTCAGTCACTTCACTTTTCGGAGGAAATTTGCAAGTGTCAGATGATTCAAAATCAAACGACTTCAAAATCCATCATAATGGAGTTTTCCATGCGGGTTTCTCCAATGTGACCAAATGCAGTGACACACTTGTGTGGTATTCTTTTAGTCTTGCGACATTTAGCGTCAGTGTTATAGATGTATCATATTACCATCAATATTCATAACATACGTCCAATCTCGGATGGAAGCATGGCCCTTTATGTTATTCATAATACTGAACAACAATTGTTCTTTTATGAACAACTCTTTTGCAACAAACATTGTGCAATGGGCTAGAGTGTGTAAAACTCTAAAATGAATTATGAAAGTAAATCCAGAGGTAATATATTATTATCATTATTCATAACATGCATCTCATTCTCAATGAAAGTATGGCCCTTATGTTATTCATAACATCGAACATAAAGAGTTCTCTTATGAACAACCTTCTTGCAAGATTACTTTATGCAAAGGCTAGAGTTTGTAAAAATCTAAATGAATTATGAAAATAAATATATTCGGTAATACACCGATGGAAGGTATAGTAACATTTACTATGTTCCCTGTGTATACCTAAACCTCATTCCTGGCTAGTCTTTCAGGCCATAGTAGTTCTTACATCGAGTTGCAACAGAATGCAATTGAGCGGGTATCTCTATGATTAACTCACAATACCCAAGAATCAGTGATTAACAAATTAATCATAATTCCCAAGAACTATATCTTTGACTAGCCTTCTATACATCAAAAACTTGTATGACATTCATACATGAGCTGGATATTCCAGTCTTCTTTCTTTCTGCCATTATACTTCTAACAGTTTAACTTTTAGTATTTCTCCTACTCTCAGAAGAAGCACCCAACTTAAGAGTGGCGTTAGCCCCGGACTTCCTAGGCGTGAAAGTTTCACTAACACCCTTCGGACACTTCCTTTCTCTTTAAGTTGTTGTTTTATTCACCTTTCATCATATGACAGGCGTTCTTCTGGATCCCTCTCTTATCAGTCTAATGCATAGTAAACTTTTTTACTAATAGTTTGCAAACAAACATTGCTTTGGATATCTCATATCTTTTAGCCTTTGTCTGTCTCTGAAAATGATTTTCAGATTCCATGAATATCACATAACTATCCAAACTTTCGAAGTTCGGGTCTCATGGAAGCAAACATATTGCACTTGACTGAAACGGAATTCTAGCTTTTGGATCGAAGGACGAGAGTCACATGATCCTTAGCATAAGCGAGAGAATACCGAAAGTATGCGATAGGACAAAGTCCTTCTCGGCACTCTTGAGGACAATCCTCACATTATGTTACCAACCATAAAGTTTTAACCAGATATTTAACAGCTATTCAATTTTAATAGGGAAGGTGGAAACGCGAGCCATTATTCTACAACTATTATGCAAACCACACTTAGACAGTGTTCATAATTAATTGCACTGAGAATTAAACAAGTTAATTCAACAGTGCGCTCCCACTCAAATCAATATCTCTCATAATTGATTTTGAGTGATACAAGATCCAGACTTCAATTCATCGGCATAGAATCATCATCTCATGACGGGAATTTTAATCGGTAGGCCAACTTGCCGATCACATCTCTATGTGACTCTTGTTCATCTTTCGATGCGTGTGTTCCGAGCTCATGACTTTCATGCCTGAACGTCAAGACAACCAAGTGATCACGCTGCGAGGTCTCAACTCACCCGCCTCACACTTCCCTAATCGTTCGTAACCATGCATCCATGGCGCACCCCGAAAAGTTAGGTGCCGTGACGGTGCTACACTTGGGAGAACACTAACTACTTGATCATTTTGTGTGAGAGATCACCCTAATAAAAGCGACTACCGCCCAATCAAGAAGGGTGCATCATAAGGGATAAACATCTCAGGCAATTCATAATAGCATGATATGGTATAGCCCTTTCTGACGGAGAAGTCTTGTATTTCTTCGTCTTCGGCATTTGCGTCGGTGTTCACCTTCACGAAGATTGCCACCACCTTGTCGATGCTCCAGATAATATTGCTATCTCTATAGCTAATAAAATAATGTATTACAATACGGTTGACACGCAGGTCTTTAAAGTGCAATCATATGGCTCCAGCCATCATGCCGAATCATGACACGCATGTCATGTTTATAAATTTACATTATATAGTCATCTCATACATAATCAAATTATTATGAGCACTGCTATACCACATCACATGCACATGCAAACCCTCCTGCAAAACCAAGTTAGACGCCTCTAATTGGTTCATGCAAAAACTTGTTTTTCGTGGCTTCTAAGGTTTCGAAACAAACCGAAGCTACCAACGTCCATCATCAAGTATGATAATTCAAGTCGCTAGATTAACAATGCGGGGTGTATGAAGCACGAGATAATAAAATCTTGAACCCCATACTAAACTTCGTCATACGCATGACCCCCGTGCAGATCATATCTGCATTGCCCTTTTGTCTGCGAAATTTCATCTTTCTTTTTAACTACGGTGGAATTCAATGAACTGTTAGCACTTCGTTGATCAATCAGGATCGCGGATTGCCAGAACATTGAAACTCCACCATCCTGTTATCAAGATCAGAAATATCGAAATTCCAGGGAAGCAACAAGAACATCGAGTAACAGATTTCAATTGCTACCCGCACAAATAATTTTCAGTAATAGAACTCATCTACTACCTAATTATATTGTGCAACACCCATACATCTCATGTATTCTAGATCGCAACCTGCATCTACGCATAGCACGGCTCATGATGCCACTTCAGGGTAAAGCAGCAGAAAACAAAAAATTTCTGACCTACGCACCAGCCCAGGACCACTATGGAGACTGCATACAAGGTTTGATCATTTTCGTTACCGACTCGTAGCGCAGCGGAAGTAGAGTCGATGACGATCGGCGGTGCAGATCCCCGCAGCTAGGATTTACAACCTCCCAACCGCGAGGATGTATACCCTCGTCTTCCCTTCGGACAGCCCTCCGGGAGGCGGTCGAACAGTCCCCCGGACGGTGTCGCGGACAGCCCTTCGGGAGGACCTTCAAAACTCGGACAGTCACTCGGACAGCCCTTCGGGAGGACTCACAGAACTCGGACCGTCACTTGGACAGCCCTTTGGGAGGCACTCACGAACAGCCCCTCGGGCACTAAGATCGAAACTATGACCTCTCTACAGAGTTGCACACATACGGTGTCATCTATCCGGCAGGGCTTCGCCGTCCAGAACTAGTTCCCACCGGAACCCAGACAGCCTTTCGGCTCTGCAAAACTATTTCGCGGGGAGGGAGAGAGAAGCCAGATCATGCAATGGCACTTGTATGTGAGAAGGAGTGAGTGTGGAGGGCTGCCCCTCCACCTCTATTTATAGGAAATCCCAAGGGGTAGGTTGGTTTTACAAGAAAACCCAAAAGCACATGAATGAAGTCCTTCCACAAGGACCCAAATGTGAAACCAAGGCACAAGAGGGGGCTCCAAGGAGGAGCCCCCATGTGGCCGGCCACACCTAGGAGGGGCCCCCCCAAGGGAGCCTCATCCATCCATGTCACCCCCAAAAAATATCTTGGGACAAAACCCAAAATAATGGCTTTCCAAAAAGTAACCCAAAAAGCACTTTCACTATTCATGACGACATTTTTCAGCGTCCGTTCGAACTGAAAATATTTATGGGGGCTTAGAACATTTCCAGTACCCACTAAAATAATTTTCAATGCGTTCTAGAACAATTCCAGTTTAGTGATTTCATCTGTGAAAAGCATCTGAAGCGGTTCCGGCAGCTCCGGAACATTTCCGGTTTTCATCTCAGAAAATTCCCAGAAGTTTCCAAAATGATTCTGGCACCCTCCAAGAATTATCAGGCATGTGCCGAAACCAATTTGACTTAATGGATACCCCAAAACAACTTTTCAGTTTCACCGAAACTCATCCGGTGTTCTCTCTGCGGAACTTTTCCGCTGTCCGAAACTTTTTCGGTGTCCAAAACTTTTTCGGTGATTTTCTCTCAGACTCCCTGTCTAGTATTCAGCAGATAGATGACCCTTAAGCGTGTGACCCTATAGGTTCGGTGAAGTATAGACATGACACGGAACCCCTTCCGATCAATGATCAACATCGGAGCCGTGGACACCCATATTGACCCCTATACCCACACGAATGAATATTCGAGTGAACCTCCAGTTGCCGTGTGCTATTCCTGTTGCTTCGCGATATGTTACAAATACCCGAGGTGAGACATGATGGCATCCCCGTGGGTCAACAACTTGTCCACTATGCCAGTTACCTCGTTACCGGTATTTGTTCTCTTTTCTCATTCCCGTGTTCCGGCATCCCCGTGATCAAATCACAAAGTGTCTGGCCAGACGATGATGGATACCGTAACACCAAGAGGGCCCAGAGATATCTCTCCATCGTCGGAGGAGCAAATCCCAATCTTGAACTATCAAGTTACTTGACACACTTTTCCATGAACCCGTAAGCCGCCGTAATAGCCACCCATTTACGGATGACGTTTAACAAACCCCAAAGTTCATGAATCAAGCATGAAGAAACTCAATACTCTCATGGTCTAAGGAATCATGCAAACGTTAACCATCTCTATGTTATTAACCATTAACTTGTGACGAAAGTATCCCATAGCATAACATCAATTCGGGTCGATTCAACACAAATGTTCTTCTAACATTGTGCCCTCAAAGTTGTCGGCATAGTCATGCCCATGATCAGGAAAACAGAACCATCATGCAACACTTGAGCTAGTCTCAGAGGCCAGACTAGGAATACATTTTACCGTTTATTATTCCACATGTGCATATGAGTCTTCCTCCGAGCCTCGTGGTTATTGTAGACTCGAGAACCATAGCAGTTATAGCATGGAACATAAACCTAATTATGAACAGGGAGATAATCAATAACATTTACTATTGCCTCTAGGGCATATCTCCTACATTCCCCCCCCCCCTCCAGGTGTCGGCGGCGGCGCCGTCCGTGAGGGATGCCACACCCCGGAGCCGCGTGCTGCCTCTTCAGACATGCCACCACACCTTACGGCATGTATGAGGGCGCTGTGCGACGCTCCGGTGGCATTGCTACCCCCAGGACCCCCGTCCCGCCTAACCCTGCAGCGGTTGACCACGAGATCAAACCCTTTGACTTTCCCCGGACGGGCTTTCACTAGTGGACCTGTCCAGCCGGTTGTGGTAGGTCAGCCCATAGGAACACTTGGGAGCAATGTCCGGGCCAAGCCCACAGCAAGATCCCCTCCGTGTAGACCCGAGGCGGCCGTTCCCCCCTCCAGGTGCCGGCGACGGCGCCGTCCGTGAGGGGGGCCACACCCCGAAGACGCGTGCTGCCTCTTCAGACATGCCACCACACCTGAAGGCATGAATGAGGGCCCGGTGCGATGCTCCAGTGGCATTGCTACCCCCCAGGGCCCCCGTCCCGCCTAACCCTGCAACGGTTGACCACGAGATCTAACCCTTTGACTTTCCCCGGACGGGCTTTGACTAGTGGACCTCACCACCCGGTTGTGGTAGGTCAGCCCATAGGAACACTTGGGAGCAACGTCCAGGCCAAACCCATAGCAAGATCCCCTCCGTGTAGACCCGACGTGGCCGTTTCCCCCCTCCAGGTGCCGACGGCAGCACGGTCCGTGAGGGGGGCCACTCCCCGGAGATGCGTGCTACCTCTTCAGACATGCCACCACACCTTAAGGCCAGTGTGGGGGGCCCAGTGCGATGCTCCGTTTGGCAATGCTACCCTCCAGGGCCCCTGTCCCGCCTAACCCGTAGACTGTTGATCATGAGATCTAAACACTTGACTTTCCCCCGGACGGGCTTTGCACAGTGGACCTCTCCACCCGTTGTGGTACGTTAGCCCATAGGAACACTTGGGAGCAACGTCCGGGCCAAACCACAGCAAGATACCCTCTGGTTAGACCCAACGCAGCCGTTTCCCCCCTCCAGGTGCCGGCGGCGGCGCCGTCCGTGAGGGATGGCCCACACCCCAGGCTGCGTGCTGGCCTTTCAAGACCATGCCACCACAACTTACGGCATGTATGAGGGCCCTGTGCGATGCTCCGGGGGCATTGCTACCCCCTAGGGCCCACCCTGCCTAACCCTCCTCATAGCGTTGACCATGAGATCTAACCCTTTGACTTTCACTCGGACGGGCTTTGACTACTGGAGCTCTCCACCTGGTTGGTGGTGGTGCCCATAGGAACACTTGGGAGCAATGTCCGGGGCAAACCCACAGAAGATCCCTCCGTGTAGACCCGACGGCGCCCGTTCCCCCTCCAGTGCCGTGCGGGGCGCCTCCGTGAGGTGGGCCACACCCCGGAGACGCGTGCTGCCTCTTCAGACATGCCACCACACCTAAGGCATGTATGGGGCCCGTGGGCGACGCTCCGGTGATTGCTACCCCCCCAGGGCCCCCGTCCCCGCCTAACCCTGCACGGTGTGACCACGAGATCTAACCCTTGTGCTTTCCTAGGACGGGCTTGACCAGTGGACCCTCCACCCGGTTGTAGTACGTCAGCCCATAGGAACAATTGGGAGGAACGTCCGGCCAAACCCCAAGCAAGAAGACCCTGTGTAGACCCGCGCGGCTGTTCCCCCCTAGGTGTCGGCGCGGCGCGTCCGTGAGGGATGCCATTGCCCCGGAGCCGCGTGCTGCCTCTTCAGACATGACACCACACCTTACGGCATGTATGAGGGCCCTGTGCGATGCTCCGGTGGCATTGCTACCCTCCAGGGCCCCCGTCCCGCCTAACCCTGCAGCAGTTGACCACTAGATCTAACCCTTTGACTTTCCCCGGACGGGCTTTGACAAGTGGACCTCTCCACCTCGTTGTGGTAGGTCAGCCCATAGGAATACTTGGGAGCAACGTCCGGGCCAAACCCACAGCAAGATCCCCTCCGTGTAGACCCGAGGTGGCCGTTCCCCCCTCCAGGTGCCGGCGGCGGCGCCGTCCGTGAGGGGGGCCATACCCCGGAGACGCGTGCTGCCTCTTCAGACATGCCACCACACCTTAAGGCATGTATGAGGGCCCGGTGCGACGCTCCGGTGGCATTGCCACGCCCCATCGCCACCGTCCCGCCTAACCCTGCAGCGGTTGACCACGAGATCTAACCCTTTGACTTTCTCCGGACGGGCTTTGACTAGTGGACCTGTCCACCCGGGTGTGGTAGGTCAGCCCATAGGAACACTTGGGAGCAACGTCCGGGCCAAACCCACAGCAAGATCCCCTCCGTGTAGACCCGAGGCGGCCGTTCCCCCCCTACAGGGGCCGTCGGCGGCGCCGTCCGTGAGGGTGGCCACACCCCGGAGACGCATGCTGCCTCTTCAGACGTGCCACCAAACCTTAAGGCATGTATGAGGGCCCGGTGCGACGCTCCGGTGGCATTGCTACCCCCCAGGTCCCCCGTCCCGCCTAACCCTGCAACGGTTGACCAAGAGATCTATCCCTTTGACTTTCCCCGGATGTGCTTTGACTAGTGGACCTCACCACCCGGTTTTGGTTGGTCAACCCATAGGAACACTTGGGAGCAACGTCCGGGCCAAACCCACAGCAAGATCCCCTCCGTGTAGACCCGACGTGTCCGTTTCCCCCCTCCAGGTCCCGACGGCGGCATGGTCCATGAGGGGGGCCTCTCCCCGGAGATGCGTGCTGCATCTTCAGACATGCCACCACACCTTAAGGCATGTATTAGGGCCCGGTGTGACACTCCGTTGGCATTGCTACCCTCCCAGGGCCCCTGTCCCGCCTAACCCTGTAGCGGTTGATCACGACATCTAACACTTTGACTTCCCCTGACGGGCTTTGACCAGTGGACCTCTCCACCCGGTTGTGGTACGTCAGCCCATAGGAACACTTGGGAGCAACGTCCGGGCCAAACCCATAGCAAGATAGCCTCTGTGTAGACCCGACGCGGCCGTTTCCCCCCTCCAGGTGCCGGTGGCGGCGCCGTCCGTGAGGGATGCCACACCCCGGAGCCGCGTGCTGCCTCTTCAGACATGCCACCACAACTTACGGCATGTATGTGGGCCCTATGCGACGCTCCGGTGGATTGCTACACCCCAGGCCCCCCCGTCCCGCTCTACCCTGCAGGGTGACCACGAGATCCAACCCTTTGACTTTCCCCGACGGGCTTTGACTAGTGGCCTCTCCACCTGGTTTGTGTAGGTCAGCCACATCTAGGCACGACTGGGAGCAACGTTCCGCGGGCGCCAAAAGCCCCGCAGATCCCCTCCGTGTAGACCCGAGGCAGCCGTTCCCCCCTCCAGGTGCCGGCGGCGGCGCCGTCCGTGAGGGGGGCCACACCCCGGAGACGTGTGCTGCCTCTTCAGACATGCCACCACACCTTAAGGCATGTATGAGGGCCCGGTGCGATGGTCCGGTGGCATTGCTACCCCCCAGGTCCCCCGTCCCGCCTAACCCGGCAACGGTTGACCAAGAGATCTAACCCTTTGACTTTCCCCGGACGGGCTTTGACTAGTGGACCTCACCACCTGGTTGTGGTAGGTCAGCCCATAGGAACACTTGGGAGCAACTTCCGGGCCAAACCCACAGCAAGATCCCCTCCGTGTAGACCCGACGTGGCCGTTTCCCCCCTCCAGGTACCGACGGTGGCGTGGTCCATGAGGGGGGCCACTCCCCGGAGATGCGTGCTGCGTCTTCAGACATGCCACCACACCTTAAGGCATGTATGTAACACCCCAAAAATCGGGTTATCGATTTTTGTGCTGTTATTCCTTCCTAGCTTTTCTTTCCCGAATTTTTCCTCTGGAATCTGGTGAATGACCAGGTGAATTCAGACAATCCTCAGCCTCTCCATGAATTTTCCATGCTCTTGTGCCAGTCAAGTTTCCGTCAGTAAACCTCGAACCTGATTCAAACCCTAGTTCCAAAATATCGGAACTAGAAATCCTGCCTTTGCGTTTACAAAGGAACTATCATTTTTCTTGCTCAGTTGATCCTCCCAAAATTTCCGGAGATCATCCTTCACTCATAAACCCTAGATGTCCTAAAATATTGCCAAGTCATATGCAATATTTCTCATCTAGAATTAATTCATTTTTCTTCCTTTCCGAGGAATTAAATCCAGAATAATATATATCCATCTCCAAAGTTCATGAAAACTTGTGGAGATATCTTTTGTGATTATATTGAGCTCTCATAAAAATATTGGCCATAATTAAATAGTGGAAATTGTACTTTCCTATTTTAAGCCAATATTTCAATTTGGGGCCTTTCCAAAGGAACTACCATTTTGGTAGTTAGGAAAAATGCCAAATAAATTATGGAGCTTGTCCTATCCATATATTCACCATTTCCATCAAGATCTCAAGTTCCACCCATTAAATTTTGAGCACAACACCACTTTGCAAATTCTATCCAGATTTTCAGTTTGCAAATGGAGTGCCTGATTCCTTGATCTCCTTAGGCTGAAATTTTGCAGGGTGATTCATTATGATAAATTACCCCTGTATACCAAAAATCAGCTCATTCCATCTAGCCAATCTTCCTCAGGAAATCATCTAAGTTTCTGTCCAGATTGCATCTCTGTGAAGGAAGTACCCTCATAGATGATCAATTTGAGCTGAAACTTTTCCAGCTATCTCTCTTGATCATATCCTTGTTGTCCACCAAATATCATCCAAATCCATCTATCCATTTGACCCCTACTTCCCCATTTGCATTTCTAGTCAGTGTGCCAAGTTGCAAAGGAAGTGCTAGTTCTGGTTTTCCAATTGATCTGAAATCTTGCCAAGTTAGTCACCCTGGCAGATGTTTAATCCTGGCGCAAGATCATGCCAAGAGGAGCACTATGGTCGCCACTGCACATATAAAACACATTGTTGCCAGAAGTGTTTGACCCAGGCAGTGGTCACACCAGAGCTCCCTGTTCATGCTCGTAGGGTCAGGTCAACTCACGGAAGTGTGGAGAACACGCTGGACATGTTTTGGCATGAGGTGCGTCGTGGCAAGACCCTGGCCGCGTGGTGACCACGCCTGAATGCTGCCAAACCGGTGCACTGTGCATTGGTTTCATCGGGAGCTTGTCTCCAGCCCCTTCCAGCGCGTCCGGGAGTGTCGTCGAGTTGCCCACTGCCCTCGCGCACCGTCTTGATTTCTCTCCACCCGGTCCCGAAGCTCGTAGAAGCTCCTGCCGCCCTCGAGTGCCCTCTGGACATCGTCGTTCTCCATGAATCTGGAGACCTCGTCCCTCGTCGCCTAGCCCTCCTCCTCGACTATAAGTACCATACCCGAGCTCCTCCTCGGTCACCAGCAGCCTCAGCGCCCCTCCCCTCGAGCCCCAGCCCCCTCCCCGAGCTCGGAGCTCCTCTGCCCCGCCATGGGAGAAGGTTCGGCTGCCGCTCGACCAAGCCGGCGCCTAGGCTCCCTCCCCTCCCCTCCGAACCTCGCCCCGGCCACCCCTACGGCTCGCTGAGCGGCCGCCGCCCCCACTTTAGCAGCGGAAAGCACCGCCGGAGCTGCTCCCCTTGGCGCTCATCTCTGCCGCCCTCCGGGCAGTGGTCGCGGCGCTGCTGGCTGGCTCGCGTAGCCCCACCGCTGCCCTTGGGTGCGGTGTGGAGCTCCGGGTCGGACGGGCCCAGCGGCGGCCCTCCCCATGCGGCCAGTCGACGGCGGCGAGTGGTGCCCGAGCTGCCACGGTGCCCCTCTGTTTCGGTCGGGAGTGAAGGAGGCGTTGACTAGTATAAATAAGAGAGGAGAGAGAGATAAGAGAGAGAGAGATAAGGTGGGGCCCGCCGAGGCCCACCTGTCAGGTTTAAGTGGAGGTGCGTTTTGAAGAATACGCTTTCGGTGTATTGAAAGCGTAAACTCAAAAATGTGCTTTCAGTTTATCCCAGCCGCCAGCCGAAGCAGCTAATTTGTGAACGTTCACTGTTTAAGGCAATTCTCTGCCTAAAAAGTGAACGGCCACAACTTTTTAACCGTAACTCCGATTGAGGTAAAACCAATGCCCACGTCTTCGTCTTGTCGAGCCTGTTCCGATGGCGTCATTTTCATAATGTTTACACACTGTGAAAATGACCATTTTGCCCTTGCCCTACGATCAGCCCCTCCGAGAAGGAAACGTTTCCGGCAAATCTTTCCGGAGTTTTATCGCACTTCCACCCGGCGTATTCCTCTACCCAGGCAAGCCAACCTCTTCCATGAGCTCCGGACTTGCGTGATGACTTTGGCTGCACCTGTGTGTTCATTGTAGTACATATGTATCACCTGCTAGTCTGCATTCGCATGCACCTGCCATGTTATCTGTATTAGTGGTTAGCATTACTTTCATCTAATGCCATGATCTGTTTGCATGCCATATTATGCCATGATCCTGTCATCATCAGTATTATGCTAGTACCATGATCTCATGCCATGTTGGTTAATATTGCCATGATCTGGATGTGTGGTTGCTAAGTGGCTGGGACAGAGATGTTAAAGTAAATTATTAACATGACTAATGGGACCAACTAAGTAACTTGTTGAAATAATCTTGATAACTAAGCTAAACTTAGTTGGTTGATCAAGAGTCACCTGTCCGGGCTTATTAGTACAACCACATTTGCCTGTATGGGACGGCCTTGACTTGGTCTGATCGCGTGCTCTTCCACCGGTACCACCAAAGAGGGAGGGTTATGCGCGCACGCTACCCTGGCCCGGTAGGCGGCGATAACCCTGTGAGCCAAGTTGAGTTGTTTGGGAACCCGTCCCCGTTTGGGACAGTTTAGTTTGGCCAGGACACTGGCAGGTGTCTTGAGGACACGGGGCCACCCAGGGCTTGACTTCAAGAGGGAGTATGATTGCCGGTCGTACGATGGAAGAGTCACGGGTCAGGCGGGTTTCGTCGGAACGTCGTTGGTCCACCCGAATGGGAGCACGAGGCCATGAGTTCCGTGGTGTGGGTAAAGTGTACAACCTCTGCAGAGTGTAAAATCTATTCGAATAGCCGGGTCCATGGTATTGGACAGCCCGTCCAGACCTTTATAGGATGGTCAACCACAATAATGACAATAATGATGAAAGTATTAGCTGGGCAATCTTGCAGTAGAGACGCATAGACCTCGGGTGAGGTCAGAGATATGACATGACAGCCATGAAATGGCTATGAGTTGAGTGGTCAGGTGATCACATGGTTTGGATTTGGATCAGACACAGATTGGATCATAAGAAGATTTGGAGTATGAAACATTTACTTCTTTGCTGCATTTACTTCAACATTCATCTTGTCAGATAAGTCTGTTATAACATGATAATTAATCTTATTAGCTAGGAATATTATATCATGCATGACTCATGCTTTACTGTTAAATATCATGCCATGTTTAGGATTAACTCATGCATATCATAGGGCTTGCTTTGTCATCAACTTGTTTGGATGCTATGTATTTGGTTGTCTTGCGAGTACATTCAAAGTACTCACCTGGCCTTGCACGTGGCCAGTTGCAGGAGAAGATTCGTCGTGCTAGATCATAACCCAGCCAGTCCTGTGAGTTGTGGAGCCTAGCCAGAGACAACGTGCCGCTTAACCAAGACCTCCGTTGCCATTTAGTTAGCCTTGGAGCTATGTAATATTGTTGTAAGCAACAGTATTGTAATGCTCCCTTCTATTTAATAAAGCCATTTTGTGCCTAGAATTGCTGTATCATGTCGTTGACGTGCGCCAGGTCTTATCCTGGGGCTGGCGTGCGTCGGCCCTCTATCGGGGTGCCCCAAGACATGGTATCAGAGCCAGGCTGGCTATAGGTTACCCTAGCACCAAACCACCCCTATATTTTCAACCGGTAGTGAGCCCAATAGATTTGACCCATCCCTGGCATCCGACATGGCCACTGTTGATCAACATGCGGCGCAGTCGGAATGGACGTGTCCCTGCTCAGCTGTCCATCCACCCAGCCGTCCCTGGATTAGACCGCGACCCTACCCAGTTGTCAGCAGTGCCGGCGTATCGTCTGCTCGGCACGAGAAAGATCCAGGCCATGCTGGTGTGTTCCAGCCCGACTGCCTATTTAACCCTCGCAGCCCTCCCATTCAGCAAGCCAGATCCCCGTAGGAGAACCCAGGCCATTATCCGCAAACCAACAGCCATGGCTAGTTCCTCCAAAATGCACAAGTTCCATAGCCAGATCGTGGCCAAAGGGTATGACGGATTTCCACCTATCCTTTCCAATATGCTCACCCAAGCCCTTGGCTGTAATACTATCCCAGTGTATTTGGTGTTCCAATCGGAACCCGTCCCTCACCTTTGCCGATATGAGGCAAAGGTGCTTCTCCGCCCAAGTCCAGCAAAGGATGGGAAGCCCTTGGTTTTTAAGGGCAAACCCATGCCCACCACTGCTTTGGCCGTCCAGACAGCTGCTGCGGAAGCCATCACCCGTCTTCGCTTCCAGTTTCCGCAAGTAGCGGAGATGAGGGAGTTTCGCCATTTTCCCGCTTCGTCCAATACAGGTTGCGAGTTCTTCAGCGCAGTTGGTGAAGCCGACCCGGTAGTAGCTCGCCTGGCTCAGTTCATTGATGCCCAGGGACTACTAATTGCCGGCATTATTCGAGAGTTCCAATCCATTGACCGTGACACCACCCGGGTTGTTACGGAAGCATACCATGATGCCTGTCAAGCTGCATCCCAGACCACCCTTCCCCTCCTGCCAAACCCAGTGCCACCTTCTCAACTAGTGCCACCTTCTCAGCCAGTGCTACCCTCGCAGCCCGTGAACCCATGGCAACCTAGCATCATCCATCGAAGTTATGTTGCCAGAGCTATTCGTCGTCTTCGTCGTCAAGATGTGTTCCGCCAAGTTCCAGCCGCAACCCAAGCTGTTGTGCCCCAACCCATTGTGGTGTCTGACGATAAAGATGGGAGTTGGCTCAGCCTTCGTCCCCAGGAAGCCCCAACAAGAGTAGGCTCATTTGTGGCTCTGGCAGTGAGTGTAGCCAGTTGAGGCCGCAAGTATGTGTGTTGTGAAGACTGTTTCTTCGTCCTCGTCTAGGATTAGGATCCTGTAGTTCGGAGTGAGTTGTTGCTGTTAGCTGCCTAGTAAGGCTGTGCTTTGTTGTAATGCTTGTATTGCTGTGCCTATGTGCTGGTGTAATATTATGCATGCTTGTTTGCTCTGTGTGTTTAGTTCATCTGTCTCTCTGTTAAGCAGAAATGTTTAACAGAGCATGCAATGGATTTTAACAAGACTTTAGTCAGTAGAGCACTTACACCTAATAACATTGGACTCGCCCAGAGTCCCTAATAAAATGCGAGCTAGTGTAGGTGTATGCATACCAGGAGTGCATACACCCACTAGCATTAAAACACCTTAGTGTAATATGCTCGACATGTTTCTTTCATCTGTCTGTATTCTGCTACTTTATGCATTCGACATTTGCTTGCATATGAATTTGAATAGACTGCTTGT
The DNA here is from genome assembly GCA_011799875.1 of Thinopyrum elongatum. Lineage (NCBI taxonomy): Eukaryota > Viridiplantae > Streptophyta > Magnoliopsida > Poales > Poaceae > Thinopyrum > Thinopyrum elongatum. The sequence goes on along the minus strand of CM022302.1, from coordinate 79,183,592 downwards.
GCATCGTATGAGCAATGTCTGCACGCCAAGTTCTTTCTCCTGAGTACAGCCGATGTGGTACTCGGGTAGAATGCAAAGCCACCTATCCATACCCATCTATGCATACTCCATTTGTCAGTTTTCCTGAACTCAGTGTTCTGGAAAACCAGCTCTATCCAATATTTTTCCCCGGTCCCAAAATCTTTTCCCCGAACCCAGCTACAATCTCGGAGAAATTCTGAGAAATTTTATTGCAGCACAAACCATTACATCCCCTCTAGTCCAAGATCTAAACCCTGATTCTACCTCAAATCTCACTCGTTGTGGATGTCGATCAGTGAGGAGCAACCCACAGTGTGGCTTCCACACTGGTACAGCTCCGCTAACCACACTGCACTAACCCTAGACTCAGCGACGCTTCTGGCACCGTCCTGTGTGATGCTGACCAGCCACCCCCTTTGCCCCGCCGCAGCCCGCGCTCATTCCGCCGGCCTAAGACGGCGTGGATGATCACCAGCTACCGCTCGGTTAGAGGCATCTCGACGATCATCGACGATCATCGCACATAGCAGCAGCGAGGAGCCAACCAATGCCGCCAGCAGACCCACCAGGAGGATGAACATCAGCTCCGAACCCACGTCCGCCATTGATGCCTTGCCTCACGCTCCGGCAACCAGAAGGAAAAGGAAAAGAGGAAAAGAGGTGAGGTAGATGCGAGGTGGAGGAAGAAGAAGACTGCGGTCGTTTTATAGCCCAAGCCCGGTGTACGGTGAGCGAGGTCCAGGAGAACCGCGCGTCGCCCGATCACCGGCGTCCAGGAGGCGAATCCGCGAGCAGTGCCGACCGGCGCTGACCCGCGATGGGAGTGCTCTCTGCATTGGCCTCGTGCATGCCGCGCACTGTTGTTGTAGGGTGCTCAGTACCCTAGGAGCCAGGCGTGCGCATTGCCTAGCCGCACTCAGGACAGCGCGGGACAGAGAGAGAGCCGTTGGCCGGAGAAAGAAGAAGCTGCCAGTGGGCCCTAGGCCCACCTACCAGCGAGAGAGGCCACAGTTCACTGTGGTGTCCCGAGCATTTTTGGAAGAAGGAAATTCTGCTTTTTCTAAAAATGACAGGGCAACCCAGCGGCCCCTAACCATGGAGTAAATCCCGCGATATCCGTACCTCGATCTGGGTGTACCAATTTTTGGTACTTTTAACTTGGTTGTTTGCAACCCCAGGGTTACAACTCAACCCAGAGGTTTTTCTTTCAGGAGGCGTGATTTTTGTTCTGAGCTAACCCTAGGAATCTCGAGGACGAGATTCTCTTAAGGGGGGAAGGTTTGTAACACCACAAAAATCGGGTTATCGATTTTTGTGCTGTTATTCCTTCCTAGCTTTTCTTTCCCGAATTTTTCCTCTGGAATCTGGTGAATGACCAGGTGAATTCAGACAATCCTCAGCCTCTCCATGAATTTTCCATGCTCTTGTGCCAGTCAAGTTTCCGTCAGTAAACCCCGAACCTGATTCAAACCCTAGTTCCAAAATATTGGAACTTGAAATCCTGCCTTTGCGTTTACAAAGGAACTATCATTTTTCTTACTCAGTTGATCCTCCCAAAATTTGCGGATATCATCCTTCACTCATAAACCCTAGATGTGCTAAAATATTGCCAAGTCATATGCAATATTTCTCATCTAGAATTAATTCCTTTTTCTTCCTTTCCGAGGAATTAAATCCAGAATAATATCTATCCATCTCCAAAGTTCATGAAAACTTGTGGAGATATCCTTTGTGATTATATTGAGCTCTCATAAAAATATTGGCCATAATTAAATAGTGGAAATTGTACTTTCCTATTTTAAGCCAATATTTCAATTTAGGGCCTTTCCAAAGGAACTACCATTTTGGTAGTTAGGAAAAATCCCAAATAAATTATGGAGCTTGTCCTATCCATATATTCACCATTTCCATCAAGATCTCAATTTCCACCCATTAAATTTTGAGCACAACACCACTTTGCAAATTCTGTCCAGATTTTCAGTTTGCAAAGGAAGTGCTTGATTCCTTGATCTCCTTGGGCTGAAATTTTGCAGGGTGATTCATTATGATAAATTACCCCTGTATACCAAAAATCAGCTCATTCCATCTAGCCAATCTTCCTCAGGAAATCATCTAAGTGTCTGTCTAGATTGCATCTCTCTGAAGGAAGTACCCTCATAGATGATCGATTTGAGCTGAAACTTTTCCAGCTATCTCTCCTGATCATATCCTTGCTGTCCACCAAATATTATCCAAATCCATCTATCCATTTGACCCCTACTTCCCCATTTGCATTTCTGGTCAGTGTGCCAAGTTGCAAAGGAAGTGCTAGTTCTGGTTTTCCAATTGATCTGAAATCTTGCCAAGTTAGTCACCCTGGCAGATGTTTAATCCTGGCGCAAGATCATGCCAAGAGGAGCACTGTGGTCGCCACTGCACATATCAAACACATTGCTGCCAGAAGTGTTTGACCCAGGCAGTGGTCACACCAGAGCTCCCTGTTCATGCTCGTAGGGTCAGGTCAACTCACGGAAGTGTGGAGAACACGCTGGACATGTTTTGGCATGAGGTGCATCGTGGCAAGACCCTGGCCGCGTGGTGACCACGCCTGAATGCTGCCAAACCGGTGCACTATGCATTGGTTTTGTCGGGAGCTTGTCTCCAGCCCCTTCCAGCGCGTCCGGGAGTGTCGTCGAGTTGCCCACTGCCCTAGCACACCGTCTTGAGTTCTCTCCACCCCGTCCCGAAGCTCGTAGAAGCTCCTGCCGCCCTCGAGTGCCCTCTGGACATCGTCGTTCTCCATGAATCTGGAGACCGCGTCCCTCGTCGCCTAGCCCTCCTCCTCGACTATAAGTACCGTGCCCGAGCTCCTCCCCGGTCACCAGCAGCCTCAGCGCCCCTCCCCTCGAGCCCCAGCCCACTCCCCGAGCTCGGAGCTCCTCTGCCCCGCCATGGCAGAAGGTTCGGCCGCCGCTCGACCAAGCCGGCGGCTAGGCTCCCTCCCCTCCCCTCAGAACCTCGCCCCGGCCACCCCTACGGCTCGCTGAGCGGCCGCCGCCCCCACTTTAGCAGCGGAAAGCCCCGCCGGAGCTGCTCCCCCTGGCGCACATCTCTGTCGCCCTCCGGGCAGTGGTCGCGGCGCTGCCGGCTGGCTCGCGTAGCCCTACCGCTGCCCTTGGGTGCGGTGTGGAGCTCCGGGTCGGACGGGCCCAGCGGCGGCCCTCCCCACGCGGCCCGTCGACGGCGGCGAGTGGTGCCCGAGCTGCCGTGGTGCCCCTCTGTTTCGGTCGGGATTGAAGGAGGCGTTGACCAGTATAAATAAGAGAGGAGAGAGAGATAAGAGAGAGAGATAAGGTGGGGCCCGCCGAGGCCCACCTGTCAGGTTTAAGTGGAGGTGCATTTTGAAGAATACGCTTTCGGTGTATTGAAAGCGTAAACTCAGAAATGCGCTTTCAGTTTATCCCAGCCGCTAGCCGAAGCAGCTAATTTGTGAACGTTCACTGTTTAAGGCAATTCTCTGCCTAAAAAGTGAACGGCCACAACTTTTTAACCGTAACTCCGATTGAGGTAAAACCAACGCCCACGTCTTCGTCTTGTCGAGCCCGTTCCGGTGGCGTCATTTTCATAATGTTTCCACACGGTGAAAATGACCATTTTGCCCTTGCCCTACGATCAGCCCCTCCGAGAAGGAAACGTTTCCGGCAAATCTTTCCGGAGTTTTATCGCACTTCCACCCGGCGTATTCCTCTACCCAGGCAAGCCAACCTCTTCCATGAGCTCCGAACTTGCGTGATGACTTTGCCTGCACCTGTGTGTTCATTGTAGTACATATGTATCACCTGCTAGTCTGCATTCGCATGCACCTACCATGTTATCTGTTTTAGTGGTTAGCATTACTTTCATCTAATGCCATGATCTGTTTGCATGCCATATTATGCCATGATCCTGTCATCATCAGTATTATGCTAGTACCATGATCTCATGCCATGTTGGTTAATATTGTCATGATCTGGATGTGTGGTTGCTAAGTGGCTGGGACAGAGATGTTAAAGTAAATTATTAACATGACTAATGGGACCAACTAAGTAACTTGTTGAAATAATCTTGATAACTAAGCTAAACTTAGTTGGTTGATCAAGAGTCACCTGTCCGGGCTTATTAGTGCAACCACATTTGCCGGTATGGGATGGCCTTGACTTGGTCTGATCGCGTGCTCTTCCACCGGTACCACCAAAGAGGGAGGGTTTTGCGCGCGCGCTACCCTGGCCCGGTAGGCGGCGATAACCCTGTGAGCCTAGTTGAGTTGTTTGGGTACCCGTCCCCGTTTGGGACAGTTTAGTTTGGCCAGGACGCTGGCAGGTGTCTTGAGGACACGGGGCCACCCAGGGCTTGACTTCAAGAGGGAGTATGATTGCCGGTCGTACGATGGAAGAGTCACGGGTCAGGCGGGTTTCATCGGAACGTCGTTGGTCCACCCGAATGGGAGCACGAGGCCTTTAGTTCCGTGGTGTGGGTAAAGTGTACAACCTCTGCAGAGTGTAAAATCTATTCGAATAGCCGGGTCCACGGTATTGGACAGCCCGTCCAGACCTCTATAGGATGGTCAACCACAATAATGACAATAATGATGAAAGTATTAGCTGGGCAATCTTGCAGTAGAGACGCATAGACCTCGGGTGAGGTCAGAGATATGACATGACAGCCATGAAATGGCTATGAGTTGAGTGGTCAGGTGATCACATGGTTTGGATTTGGATCAGACACAGATTGGATCATAAGAAGATTTGGAGTATGAAACATTTACTTCTTTGCTGCATTTACTTCAACATTCATCTTGTCAGATAAGTCTGTTATAACATGATAATTAATCTTATTAGCTAGGAATATTATGCCATGCATGACTCATGCTCTACTGTTAAATATCATGCCATGTTTAGGATTAACTCATGCATATCATAGGGCTTGCTTTGTCATCAACTTGCTTGGATGCTATGTATTTGGTTGTCTTGCAAGTACATCCAAAGTACTCACATGGCCTTGCACGTGGCCAGTTGCAGGAGAAGATTCGTCGTGCTAGATCGTAACCCAGCCAGTCCTATGAGTTGTGGAGCCCAGCCAGAGACGACGTGCCGCTTAACCAAGACCTCCGCTGCCATTTAGTTAGCCTTGGAGCTATGTAATATTGTTGTAAGCAAATGTATTGTAATGCTCCCTTCTATTTAATAAAGCCATTTTGTGCCTGGAATTGCTGTCTCATGTTGTTGACGTGCGCCAGGTCTTATCCTGGGGCTAGCGTGCGTCGGCCCTCTATCGGGGTGCCACAATGTATGAGGGCCCGGTGCGACACTCCGTTGGCATTGCAACCCTCCCAGGGCCCCTGTCCTGCCTAACCCTGTAGCGGTTGATCACGAGATCTAACCCTTTGACTTTCCCCAGATGGGCTTTGACCAGTGGACCTCTCTACCCGGTTGTGGTACGTTAGCACATAGGAACACTTGGGAGCAACGTCTGGGCCAAACCCACAGCAAGATACCCTATGTGTAGCCCGACGCGGCCATTTCCCCCCTCCAGGTGCCGGCGGCGGCGCCGTCCGTGAGGTTTGCCACACCCCGGAGCCTCGTGCTGCCTCTTCAGACATGCCACGACACCTTACGGCATGTATGAGGGCCAGGTGCGATGCTCCGGTGGCATTGCTACCCCCCAGGGCCCCCGTCCCGCCTAACCCTACAGTGGTGGACCACGAGATCTAACCCTTTGACTTTCCCCGGACGGGCTTTGACTAGTGCACCTCTCCACCTGCTTGTGGTAGGTCAGCCCATAGGAATACTTGGGAGCAACGTCCGGGCCAAACCCACAGCAAGATCCCCTCCGTGTAGACCCGAGTCGGCCGTTCCCCCCTCCAGGTGCCGGTGGTGGCGCCGTCCGTGAGGGGGGCCACACCTCGGAGACGCGTGCTGCCTCTTCAGACATGCCACCACACCTTAAGGCATTTATGAGGGCCCGGTGCGACGCTCCGGTGGCATTGCTACTCCCCAGGGCCTCCGTCCCGCCTAACCCTGCAGCGGTTGACCACGAGATCTAAACCTTTGACTTTCCCCGGACGGGCTTTGACTAGTGGACCTGTCCACCCAGTTGTGGTAGGTCAGCCCATAGGAATACTTGGGAGCAACGTCCGGGCCAAACCCACCGCAAGATCCTCTTCGTGTAGACCCGACGCTGCCGTTCCCCCCTCTAGGTGCCGGCGGCGGCGCCGTCTGTGAGGGCAGCCACCCCCCGGAGACGCGTGCTGCCTCTTCAGACATGCCACCACACCTTACGGCATGTATGAGGGCCCTGGGCGATGCTCCGGTGGCATTGCTACCACCCAGGGCCCGCGTCCCGCCTAACCCTGCAGTGGTTGACCATGAAATCTAACCCTTTGACTTTCCCCGGACGTGCTTTGACCAGTGGACCTGTCCACCAGGTTGTGGTAGGTCAGCCCATAGGAACACTAATTGGGAGCAACGTCCGGGCCAAAACCACAGCAAGATCCCCACCGTGTAGACCCGACGCTGCCATTCCCCCCTCCAGCTGGCGGCGGCGGCGCTGTCCGTGAGGGGGGCCACCCCCCGGAGACGCGTGCTGCCTCTTCAGACATGCCACCACACCTTAAGGCATGTATGAGGGCCCGGTGCGATGCTCCGGTGGCATTGCTACCCCCCAGTCCCCCTTCCTGCCTAACGCTGTCGCGGTAGACCACAGATCTAACCCCTTTGACTTTCCCCGATGGGCTTTGACCAGTGACCTCTCCACCCGGTTGTGGTAGGTCAGCCCATAGGAACACTTGGGAGCAACGTCCTGGCCAAACCCACAGCAAGATACCCTCCGTGTAGACCTGACGCGGCCGTTTCCCCCCTCCAGGTGCCGGTGGCGGCGCCGTCCGTGACGGGGCCACACCCCGGAGCCACGTGCTGCCTCTTCAGACATGCCACCACAACATACGGCATGTATGAGGGCCCTGTGCGACGCTCCGGTGGCATTGCTACCCCCGAGGGCCCCCGTCCCGCCTAACCCTGTAGCGGTTGACCATGAGATCTAACCCTTTGACTTTCCCCGGACGGACTTTGACCAGTGGACCTCTCCACCCTGTTGTGGTACGTCAGCCCATAAGAACACTTGGGAGCAACGTCCGGGCCAAACCCACAACAAGATCCCCTTCGTGTCGACCCGACGCGGCCGTTTCCCCCCTCCAGTTGCTGGCGGCGCCGCCGTCCGTGAGGGGGGCCACACCCCGGAGATGCATGCTGCCTCTTCAGACATGCCACCACACCTTAAGGCGTGTATGAGGGCCTGGTGCAATGCTCTGATGGCATTGCTACCACCAGGGCCCCCGTCCCGCCTAACCCTGCAGCGGTTGACCACGAGATCTAACCCGTTGACTTTCCCCGGATGGGCTTTGACCAGTGGACCTCTCCACCCGGTTGTGGTAGGTCAGCCCATAGGAACACATGGGAGCAACGTCCGAGCCAGACCTACAGCAAGATTCCCTTCGTGTAGACCCGACACGGCCGTTTGCCCCTTCCAGGTGCCGGCAGCGGCGCAGTCCGTGAGGGGGGCCACACCCCGGAGACGCGTGTTGCCTCTTCAGACATGCCACCACACCTTAAGGCATGTATGAGGGCCCGGTGCGATGCTCCGGTGGCATTGCTACCCCCGAGGGCTCCCGTCCCGCCTAACCCTGCAACGGGTCACCACGAGATCTAACCCTTTGACTTTCCCCGGACGGGCTTTGACTAGTGGACCTCACCACCCAGTTGTGGTAGGTCAGCCCAGAGGAACACTTGTTAGCAACGTCCGGGCCAAACCCATAACAAGATCCCCTCCGTGTAAACCCGACGCGGCCATTTCCCTCCTCCAGGTGCCGACGGTGCGTCGTCCGTGAGGGGTCCACACCCCGGAGATGCGTGCTGCCTCTTCAGACATGCCACCACACCTTAAGGCATGTTTGAGGGCCCGGTGCGACGCTCCAGTGGCATTGCTACCCTCCCAGAGCCCCAGTCCTGCCTATGCGTGTAGCGGTTGTCCACGAGATCTAACCCTTTGACTTTTCCCAGATGTGCTTTAACCAGTGGACCTCTCCATCCGGTTGGGGTAGGTCAGCCCATAGGAACACTTGGGAGCAACCTCCGTGCCAAACCCACAGCAAGATCCCCTCCATGTAGACCCGACGCGGCCGTTTCCCCCCTCCAGGTGCCGGCGGCCGCGCCGTCCTTGAGGGGGGCCTTACCCCGGAGACGCGTGCTGCCACTTCAGACATGCCACCACACCTTAAGGCATGTATGATGGCCTGGTGCGACGCTCCAATGGCATTGCTACCCCCCTATGGCCCCTATCCCGCCTAACCCTGCTGCGGTTGACCAAGACATCTAACCCTTTGACTTTCCCCGAACGGGCTTTGACTTGTGGACCTCTCCACCCGGTTGTGGTAGGTCAGCCCATAGGAACACTTGGGAGCAATGTCCGGGCCAAACCCACTGCAAGATCCCCTCCGTGTGGACCCGACGCGGCCATGTCCACCTCTAGGTGCTGGCGACGGCGCCGTCCATGAGGGGGTCCACACCCCGGAGAAGCGTGCTGCCTCTTCAGACAAGCCACCACACCTTAAGGCATGTATGAGGGCCCGGTGCGACGCTCCGGTGGCAATGCTACCACCCTAAGGGCCCTGTCCCGCCTAACCCTGCAGCGGTTGATCACGAGATCTAACCCTTTGACTTTCCCCTGCCGGCTTTGACCAGTGGACCTCTCCACCCGGTTGTGGTACGTCAGCCCATAGGAACACTTGGGAGCAACGTCCGGGCCAAACCCATAGCAAGATACCCTCTGTGTAGACCCGACGCGGCCGTTTCCCCCCTCCAGGTGCCGGTGGCGGAGCCGTCCGTGAGGGATGCCACACCCCGGAGCCGCGTGCTGCCTCTTCAGACATGCCACCATACCTTACGGCATGTATGTGGGCCCTGTGCGACGCTCCGGTGTCATTGCTACCCCCCAGGGCCCCCGTCCCGCCTAACCCTGCAGCGGTTGACCACGAGATCCAACCCTTTGACTTTCCCCGGACGGGCTTTGACTAGTGGACCTCTCCACCTGGTTGTGGTAGGTCAGCCCATAGGAACACTTGGGAGCAATGTCCGGGCCAAACCCACAGCAAGATCCCCTCCGTGTAGACCCGAGGCGGCCGTTCCCCCCTCCAGGTGCCGCCGGTGGCGCCGTCCGTGAGGGAGGACACACCCCGGAGACGCGTGCTACCTCTTTAGACATGCCACCACACCTTAAGGAATTTATGAGGGCCCGGTGTGACGCTCCAGTGGCATTGCTACTCCCCAGGGCCCCCGTCCCGCCTAACCCTGCAGCGGTTGACCACGAGATCTAACCCTTTGACTTTCCCCGGACGGGCCTTGAATAGTGGACCTGTCCACCCGGTTGTGGTAGGTCGGCCCATAGGAACACTTGGGAGCAACGTCCGAGCCAAACCCACAGCAAGATCCCCTCCGTGTAGACCTGAGGCAGCCGTTCCCCCCTCCAGGTGCCGGCGGCGGCGCCGTTCGTGAGGGGGGCCACACCCCGGAGACGTGTGCTGCCTCTTCAGACATGCCACCACACCTTAAGGCATGTACGAGGGCCCGGTGCGATGCTCCGGTCGCATTGCTACCCCCCCAGGTCCCCTCCCCACCTAACCCGGCAACGGTTGACCAGAGATCTACCCTTTGAACTTCCCCGGCCGGCTTGACTAGTGGACCTCACCACCCCGTTGTGGTAGGTCACCATAGGAACACTGGGAGCAACTCCGGGCCAAACCCAAGCAAGATCCCCTCCGTGTAGACCCGACGTGGCCGTTCCTGTTCCTCCCCCTCCAGTGCCGTGGTGGCGCGGTCCGTGAGGGGGCCACCTCCTCGGAGATGCGTGCTGCCTCTTCAGACATGCCACCCACCTTACGGCATGTATGAGGTCTGGTCGACCTCCGTTGGCATTGCTAAACCCTCCCAGGCCCCTGTCCCGCCTAACCCTGTAGCGGTTGATCACGAGATCTAACCTTTTGACTTTCCCAGACGGGCTTTGACCAGTGGACTCTCTACCCGGTTGTGGTCGCTCAGCACATAGGAACCTTGGGTAGCACGTCCGGGCCAAACCCACAGCAAGATCCCTCTGTTAGACCCACGCAGCTTTTCCCCCCTCCAGGCGTGCCGGTCGTGCCCGCCCCCAGTCCCGTCCATGAGGGATGCCACACCCCGGAGCCTCGTGCTGCCCTCTTCGACATGCCACCACACCTTACGGCATGTATGAGGCCTGTGCGATCTCCGGTGGCATTGCTGACTCCCCAGGGCCCCCGTCCCGCCTAACCCTACCGTTGACCACGAGATCTAACCCTTTGACTTTCGTCGGACGGGCTTTTGACTAGTGGACCTCTCCCACTGGTTGTGGTAGGTCAGTCCCATAGGAACACTTGGGAGCACGTCCGGGCCAAACCCACTGCAGATCCCCTCGTGTAGACCCATTCGGCCGTCCCCCCCAGGTACCGAGACGGCGCCATCCGTGAGGGGGTCCACCTCGGAGACCGTGCTCCTCTTCAACATGCCACCACACCTTAAGCATTTATGGGGCCCGGTTGCGACTCTCCGGTGGCATTGCTACCCCCCCCGGGCCCCCGTCCCGCCTAACCCTCAAGCGTTTGACCATCAAGATCTAACCCTTTGACTTTTCCCCGACGGCTTTGACTACTGGCCTCTCCACCCTGTTGTCGTAGGTCACCCATAGGAACACTTGGGAGCAACGTCCGGGCAAAACCCACAGCAAGATCCCTCCGTGTAGACCTGAGGCGGCCGTTCCCCCCTCCAGTTGCCGGCGACGGCGCCGTCCGTGAGGGGGGCCACACCCGGTAGACGCGTGCTCCTCTTCAACATGCCACCACACCTTAAGGCATGTATGAGGGCCCGGTGCGACGCTCCGGTGGCATTGCTACCCCCCAGGGTCCCCCGTCCCGCCTAACCCTATAGCGGTTTGACCCACGAGATCTAACCCTTGACTTTCCCCGGACGGGCTTTGACCATGGACCTCTCACCCGGTTGTGGTACGTCAGCCCATAGGAACACTTGGGAGGACGTCGGGCCAAACCACACGCAAGATACCCTTTGTGTAGACCCAGCGGCCATTTCCCCCTCCAGGTGTCGGCGGCGGCGCCGTCCGTGAGCATCCCACCCCGGAGCCCGTGCTGCCTCTTCAGACCTTGACACCACACCTTACGGCGGCATGTATGAGGCGGCCCTATGGCCGATGCTCCGGTGGCATTGCTACCCACACCCCCATTCCCCCGTTCCCCTCCTACCCTGCAGCGTTGACCTGAGATCTAACCCTTTGGACTTTCCTCCTCCGGACGGGCTTTGACAAGTGGACCTCTCCACCTGGTTTTGTAGGTCGCCCATAGGAACACTGGGAGAACGTCCGGCCACCAACCCACAGCAAGATCCCCTCCGCGTAGTACCCGAGGCGGGCCGTTCCCCCCCTCCAGGTGTCCGGCGGCGGGCGCCGTCCCGTGAGGGGCGCCACCCCCGGAGACGCGTGCAACCTCTTCAGACATGCCCCACACACCTTAAGGCATGTTATGGGGCCCGGTGCGACGCTCCGGTGGCATGCATCCTACTCTTCCTAACTCCCCATCTCCCCGCCTCCTGCCTAACCCTGCGTGTTGACCACGAGAATCTAAACCCTTTGACTTTCCCTCGTCGACGGGCTTTGACTAGTGGACCTGTCCACCCGGGTGTGTAGTGTCAGCCCCATAGGAACACTTGGGAGGCACACGTCCGGGCTATACCCACACAAAGATCCCCTCCGTGTAGAACCACGCGCCATTCCCCCCCCTACAGTGGCCGGCGGGCGTCGCCGTCCGTGAGGTTGGCCACACCCTGGAATACGCGTGGGCTGCCTCTTCCGACTCCACCAAACCTTAAGGCATGTATGATGGCCCGGTGCGACGCTCCGGTGGCATTGCTACCCCCGAGGTCCCCCGTCCCTCCTAACCCTGCAACGGTTGACCAAGAGATCTATCCCTTTGACTTTCCCCGGATGGGCTTTGACTAGTGGACCTCACCACCCGGTTGTGGTAGCTCAGCCCATAGGAACACTTGGGAGCAACGTCCGGGCCAAACCCACAGCAAGATCCCCTCCGTGGAGACCCGACGTGGCTGTTTCCCCCTCCAGGTGCGGACGGCGGCGTGGTCCGTGAGGGGGGCCACTCCCCGGAGATGCGTGCTGCCTCTTCAGACATGCCACCACACCTTATGGCATGTATGAGGGCCCGGTGTGACACTCCGTTGGCATTGCTACCCTCCCAGGGCCCCTGTCCCGCCTAACCCTGTAGCGGTTGATCACGAGATATAACCCTTTGACTGTCCCCTGACGGGCTTTGACCAGTGGACCTCTCCACCCGGTTGTGGTACGTCAGCCCATAGGAACACTTGGGAGCAACGTCCGGGCCAAACCCATAGCAAGATACCCTCTGTGTAGACCTGACGCGGCCGTTTCCCCCCTCCAGGTGCCGGTGGCGGAGCCGTCCGTGAGGGATGCCACACCCCGGAGCCGCGTGATGCCTCTTCAGAACATTGCCACCACACCTTAAGGCAGTATGAGGGCCCGGTGCGATGCTCCGGTGGCATTGCTACCCCCAGGGCCCCGTCCCGCCTAACCCTGACAGCGGTTGACCACGAGATCTAACCCTTTTTCTTCCCTGGACGGGCTTTGACTAGTGGACCTCTCCACCGGTTGTGGTAGTCAGCCCATACATAGGAACACTTGGGAGCAATGTCCGGGCCAAAAAACACAGCAAGATACCCTCTGTTGTAGACCCGACGCGGCCGATTCCACTCCAAGGTCGGCGGGCGCGTCCGTGAGGGGATGCCACACCCCGGCGACGCGTGCTGCCTTCAGACATGCCACCAACCTTACGGCATGTGATGAGGGCCCTGTGCGACAATCGGTGGCATTGCCCACCCCGGGTCCCCTCCGTAACCCTGCAAGCGGTTGAACACGAGATCTAACCTTGACTTTCCTCGAACGGCTTTGACCAGTAGACCTCTGCCCGGGTGGTGGTACGTCAGCCCATAGGAACACTTGGGAGCAACGTCCGGGCCAAACCCACAGCAAGATACCCTCGTGTAGACCCGACGGGCCGTTTCCCCTCAGGTTGGGGGGCGGCATGTGAGGGGGGCCACCAGGAGAGAGTGCTGCATCTTAAATAGCCACCACACCTCTAAGGAAGTATGAGGGCCCGTTTCGAGTGCCGTGTGGCATTGACCCCCAGGGCACCCGTCCCGCCAACCCGTGCAGTGGTTGCCACGAGATCAACCCTTTGACTTTCCCCGGACGGGCTTGACTAGTGGAATTACCACCCGCTTGTGGTAGGTCAGCCCATAGGAAACTTGGGGCCAACGTCCGGGCCAAACCCACACGCAAGATCCTCTCCGTGTAGATCCGACGTGGCGTTCCCCCCCCTGTGCCGGGACCGCGGCGCGGTCCGTGTGGGGGCCACTCCCGAAGACGCATGCTGCTTCTTCGGACATGCCACCACACCTTAAGGCATGTTTGAGGGCCGCGTGCGATGCTCCGGTTGGATTGCTACCCCCCCAGGGCCCCTCCTGCCTAACCCTTTGCAGCGGTTTGACCACGAGATCTAACCCTTTGATTTTCCCAGACGGGCTTTGACCAGTGGACCTCTCCACCCGGTTGTGGTAGCTCAGCCCATAGGAACACTTGGGAGCAACGTCCAGGCCAAAGCCATAGCAAGATACCCTCCGTGTAGACCCGACGCGGCCGTTTCCCCCTCCAGGTGCCGGCGGCGGCGCCGTCCGTGAGGGGGGTCACACCCCGGAGCCACGTGCTGCCTGTACAGACATGCCACCACACATTACGGCATGTATGAGGGCCCTGTGAGACGCTCCGGTGGCATTGCTACCCCCAGGGCCCCCGTCCCGCCTAAACCTGCAGCGGTTGACCACGAGATCTAACCCTTTGACTTTCCTCGGACGGGCTTTGACCAGTGGACCTCTCCACCCGGTTGTGGTACATCAGCCCGTAGGAACACTAGGGAAACGTCCGGGCCAAACCCACAGGAAGATACCCTCCGTGTAGACACGAAGCGGCCGTTTCCCCCCTCCAGGTGCCGGCGGCGGCGCCGTCCGTGAGGGGGGCCACACCCCGGAGACGCGTGCTGCCTTTTCAGACATGCCACCACACCTTACGGCATGTATGAGGGCCCTGTGCGATGCTCCGGTGGCATTGCTACCCCCCAGGGCCCCCGTCCCGCCTAACCATGCAGCGGTTGACCACGAGATCTAACCCTTTGACTTTCCCCGGACGGGCTTTGACTAGTGGACCTCTCCACCTGGTTGTGGTATGTCAGCCCATAGGAACACTTGGGAGCAATGTCCGGGCCAAACTCACAGCAAGATCCCTTCCGTGTAGACCCGAGGCGGCCATTCCCCCCTCCAGGTGCCGGCGGCGGCGCCGTCCGTGAGGGGGGCCACACCCCGGAGATGCGTGCTGCCTCTTCAGACACGCCACCACACCTTAAGGCATGTATGTGGGCCCGGTGCGATGCTCCGGTTGCATTGCCACTCCACAGGGCCCCCGTCCCGCCTAACCCTGCAGCGGTTGACCACGAGATCAACCCTTTGACTTTCCCCGGACGGGATTTGACTAGTGGACCTGTCCACCCGGTTGTGGTAGGTCAGCCATAGGAACACTTGGGAGCAACGTCCGGGCCAAACCCACAGCAAGATCTCCTCCGTATAGACCCGACGCTGCCGTTCCCCCCTCCAGGTGCCGGCGGCGGCGCCGTCCGTGAGGGGGGCCACACCCCGGAGACGCGTGCTGCCTCTTCAGACATGCCACCACACCTTAAGGCATGTATGAGGGCCCATTTCGATGCTCCGGTGGCATTGCTACCCCCAGGGCCCCCGTCCCGCCTAACCCTGCAGTGGTTGACCACGAGATCAACCCTTTGACTTTCCCCGGACGGGCTTTGACTAGTGGACTTCACCACCCGCTTGTGGTAGGTCAGCCCATAGGAACACTTGGGACCAACGTCCGGGGCAAACCCACAGCAAGATCCTCTCCGTGTAGACCCGACGTGGCCGTTTCCCCCCTCCTGGTGCCGACCGCGGCGCGGTCCGTGTGGGGGCCACTCCCCGAAGATGCATGCTGCTTCTTCGGACAAGCCACCACACCTTAAGGCATGTTTGAGGGCCCGGTGCGATGCTCTGGTGGCATTGCTACCCCCCAGGGCCCCCGTCCTGCCTAACCGTACAGCGGTTGACCACGAGATCTAACCCTTTGATTTTCTCCAGACGGGCTTTGACCAGTGGACCTCTCCACCCGGTTGTGGTAGCTCAGCCCATAGGAACACATGGGAGCAACGTCCGGGCCAAACCCACATTAAGATACCCTCCGTGTAGACCCGACGCGGCCGTTTCCCCCCTCCAGGTGCCGGCGGCGGCGCCGTCCGTGAGGGGGGCCACACCCCGGAGCCGCGTGCTGCCTCTTCAGACTTGCCACCACACCTTACGGCATGTATGAGGGCCCTGTGCGATGCTCTGGTGGCATTGCTACCCCCAGGGCCCCCGTCCCGCCTAACCCTGCAGCAGTTGACCACGAGAGTTGTGTCAGGTCTGGCTCATCAGGGTGATGAACTAGAGTGAATGGTTGTGTCGGTAATGAGGGTGAAGTGTTGAACATGTTTTGGTAAAGGTATCGATGAGAGGCCATGTAGGAGTACATGGTGGGTTGTTTCATTGAGGCCGTCCTTAAGAACTGAGATCTGTATGCGTGATTTAAGATTCAGCTACTACCACACATTGGGATCCTTAATTGACTCTCTCGACTTATTAACCACCCCGTCCTCTGTCCAGGAGTTGCAAGTAGTTTCTGGTGTTTGTAGTTGCTGGAGGCCGTGCGCAGCACTGACCTTAGGGGTGCGCTGTGATGCGGTAGGCATGTGGCACGGTGTACCGGGTGGCCCGTTTGGTGTCTCGGGAACCCTGCACACATCGTTTGGGGCCGTTGAGGACACCCCGGCCGGATTTCCTTGCGGATGGAACCCGAATAGGCGATAAACCTGGACTAGAGACTCGTGTGTTTAGTCAGGTCGTGGCCGACACCCTCGCTGGGCTTCCGCTTGAAGGTTGCCGGGTACATGTCGTGTAGCGGTGATAAGTGGTGAAAGCGTGTGTGAAGATGTACACCCCTGCAGGGTATAAATCTATTCGAATAGCCGCGTCCACGGTAAAGGACTACTTGGTCACTTATGCAGTTCATAGACAAGTTAATGGTTACTACTAAAAGACTCAAGATAAGTGTGAGTACCGCGGATGGCCCTCTCGTAGGATTACGAGGGAGGATCCATGGTGGAGTATTGTGATGGTGATTAGTGGACTCATGTGCGAAAACTAATTTCACAAGTGATGTCTCGTAGGATAGCGTAGCCAAGAGTCAAAGCTGGCTTGCTGCAATAACTCCACCACCCTTCTTGAGAATGCGCATGTATATTAGGATCTGTTGTAAGACTTGCTGAGTACCTTTGTACTCATGTTGCTTTAATAATTATTGCAGACAAGAACACCGCTCCCTCCGAAGGGTTCTATGTAGATCTCGACATTGACGAGTGACTTGCCACCCAGGTGGTGACCTAAGCTTGTGAAGGGCCTATGTAGATAGACAGGCTTCGTCAAGCCTTCTTTCTTTCTAGTGTCTGTACTCAGACTAGTTGCTTCCGCATGTGCTTGTATGTTTGTATGACTTGAGTGTCGGGTCGTCTGACCCCTATCTGTATGAACATGTTATGTATGGCTCCCTAGAGCCTTTTAAATAAAGTACTTTGAGTTGTAGAGTTTTGTTGTGATGCCATGTTGTATTTACACATATCGAGCATATTGTGTGTACGATTGAAATGCTTGGTATGTGTGGGATCCGACTATCTAGTTGTTTATCCTTGGCAGCCTCTCTTATGGGGAAATGTAGTCTGGTGTCTCCACTGAGCCTTGGTAGTCCGCTACAGCCCGGTTTACCGGAGTCCTGCTAGCCCAGCACTGCTGCTCCGGAACACTTAGACTGGCCGGCATGTGTTTCACTTCGTTCCTGTGTCTGTCCCTTCGGGGAAATGTCACGCGGTGATATCCGGAGTCCTGCGTAGCCTGCTACAGCCCGGGTTCCCGGAGTCCTGCTAGCCCTGTGCTACAGCCCGGATTCACACGCTGCTGACCGACATGCTCGAAGTTGATTCATGTATGCCTGTCCCCGTAAGTTAGCACCGCTTTGCGTTCACGACTAGCCATGTCGGCCCGGGTTCACTATCATATGGATGCTAGCAACACTATCATATACGTGAGCCAAAAGGCGCAAACGGTCCCGGGCCATGGTAAGGCGACACCCGTGGGAATACCGTGCGTGAGGCCGCAAAGTGATATGAGGTGTTATAGGCTAGATCGGTGTGACTTAGAATCGGGGTCCTGACATACCCCCAGGGCCCCCGACCCGCCTAACCTTGCAGTGGTTGACCACGAGATCTAACTCTTTGACTTTCCCCGGACGGGCTTTGACTAGTGGACCTCACCACCCGGTTGTGGTAGGTCAGCCCATAGGAACACTTGGGAGCAATGTCCGGGCCAAACCCACAGCAAGATCCCCTCCGTGTAGACCCGACGTGGCCGTTTCCCCCCTCCAGGTGCCGACGGCGGCGCGGTCCGTGAGGGGTCCACTCCCCGGAGACGCGTGATGCCTCTTCAGACATGCCACCACACGTTAAGGCATGCATGAGGGTCCGGTGCGACGCTCCGTTGGCATTGCTATCCTCCCAGGGCCCCTGTCACGCCTAACCCTGTAGCGGTTGATCACGAGATCTAACCCTTTGACTTTCCCCGGACGGGCTTTGACCAATGGACCTCTCCACCCGGTTGTGGTAGGTCAGCCTAAAGGAATACTTGGGAGCAACGTCCGGGCTAAACCCACAGCAAGTTCTCCTCCGTGTAGACCCGACGCGGCCATTTCCTTTTCCCACCCTCGTTATGTCCCTTGTGGCGCCGTCCTGATTTGGGCCACACCCCAGGATGACACGTGCTTCCTCTTCAATCATTCCAACCCTCGCTTAGGCATTTAATGAGGGCCCGTGCGACGCTCATTCGGTGGCCATTGCTTCCCCCCCCCTGTGCCCCCTGTCCCGCCATACCCTTCAAATCGGTTTTAGACCACGGATTATCCCTTTAACTTCATCAAATAATAACTTTCACCGGACGGGCTTTGACCAGTGGACCTCTCCACACCTGTTGTGGTGGGTCACCTATAGGAAACACTGGTGACAATGTCGGGGCCAAACCAACAGCAACAGTCCCCTACGTGTGAACCCTATGCGCCGTTTCCCCCCTCGCGGTGCCGCGTGCGGTGCGTCCGGGAGTGGGCCCACACCCCGGATGCCGCGTTCTTCCTCTTGAGACATGACATCAACCCACACAAAAACAAACCTTACGCATGTACATTGGCCTCTCCTCTAAACCTCCCCACGGTGTCTGCTACACTCTTAGTAATCACCCCTCCCTGCTCCCAATACCCTGTATCAAGGGTGATGGCCTTTGTTGACCACGGGACGTTACTCTCATACCCTTTTTGTGTGCGACTGTGTCCGTCCCCGTATGGCGTTTACTAGTGGAACCACAACACCAGGTTTTGTTAGTACGTCAGTCCCAGACCCTATAGTGAACCATGGCTTATAACACGTCCGCCCAATGCCCTTTTGACAGCTCACTCTTCTTTTTGGTTATACGACCCTTTTTCCCACGCTCCAATTGTCCGTACTCCAGTCTTCCTCCTTGTATTTACGGCCCCCCCTGATCACTGCCTCCTCTTCAGACATGCCAACACACCTTAAGGCATGTATGAGTCCGTGCACGCTCCAGTGTGATTGCTACCCTCCCACCCCCTCCTCCTCCACCCTGATAGGTTGACCACGAGATCTAACCCTTTACTTTTCCCGGACGGGCTTTAACCAGTGGACCTCTCCACCCGGTTTGTAGGTAAGCCCATAGGAAAACTTGGGAGCAACATCCGGACCAAACCCACAGCAATATCCCCTCCGTGTAGAACCGACGCGGCTGTTTCCCCCTCCAGGTGTCGGCGGCGGCGCCGTCCGTGAGGGGGGCCACACCCCGAAGACGCGTGCTGCCTCTTCAGACATGCCACCACAGCTTCAGGCATGTATGAGGGCACGGTGCGACGCTCCGGTGGCATTGCTACTCCCCCAGCGTCCCCGTCCCACCTAACCCTGCAGTGTTGACCATGAGATCTAACCCTTTGACTTTCCCCGGACGGGCTTTGACCAGTGGACCTCTCCACCCGGTTGTCGTAGGTTAGCCCATAGGAACACTTTGGAGCAATGTCCGGGCCAAACCCACAGCAAGATCCCCTCCGTGTAGACCCGACGCGGCCGTTTGCCCCCTCCAGGGCCGCGGCTGCGTCCGTGCGTCCACACCCCCTGATTCTCCTCTTCATACATGCCACCACCCACACTTACCATGTATAGGCCCTCACTCTCCTGCATTCTACCCCCACCCGCCCGACACCGCCTAACCCCTGCAGCGGTTGACCAGAGATCTAACCCTTTGACTTTCCCCGGACGGGCTTTGACTAGTGGACCTCAACACCCGATTGTGGTAGGTCAGCCCATAGGAACAGTTGGGAGCAACATCCGGGCCAAACCCACAGCAAGATCCCCTTCGTGGAAACCCGACGTGGCCGTTTCCCCCCTCCAGGTGCCGACGGCGGCGCGGTCCGTGAGGGGGGGCACTCCCCGGAGATGCGTGCTGCCTCTTCAGACATGCCACCACACCTTAAGGCAAGTATGAGGGCCCGGTGCGACGCTCCGTTGGCATTGCTACCATCCCAGGTCCCCTGTCCCGCCTAACCTTGTAGCGGTTGTTCACTAGATCTAACCCTTTGACTTTCCCCGGACGGGCTTTGACCAGTGGACCTCTCCACCCGGTTGTGGTACGTCAGCCCATAGGAACACTTGGGAGCACCGTCCGGGCCAAATCCACAGCAAGATACCCTCTGTGTAGACCCGACGCGGCCGTTTCCCCCCTCCAGGTGCCGGCGGCGGCGCCGTCCATGAGGGGGGCCACACCCCGGAGCCGCGTGCTTCCTCTTCAGACATGCCACAACCGCTGCAGGGTTAGGCAGGACAGGTGCCCTAGGGGGTAGCAATGCCCCAGACGGGCTTTGACTAGTGGACCTCTCCACCTGGTTGTGGTAGGTCAGCCCATAGGAACACTTGGGAGCAACGTCCGGGCCAAACCGACAGCAAGATCCCCTGCATGTAGACCCGAGGCGGCCGTTCCCCCCTCCAGGTGCCGGTGACGGCGTCGTCCGTGTGGGAGGGCAACACCCCGGAGACGCGTGCTGCCTCTTCAGACATGCCACCATACCTTACGGCATGTATGAGGGCCTGGTGCGACGCTTCGGTGGCATAGCTACTCCCCAGGGCCCCCTTCTCGCCTAACCCTGCAGCGGTTGATCACGAGATTTAAACCTTTGACTTTCCTCGGACGGGCTTTGACTAGTGGACCTCTCCACCCGGTTGTGGTTGGTCAGCCATAGGAACACTTGGGAGCAACGTCCGTTCCAAACCCACAACATGCCCCCCCCCCCTTTAGCTATGCCCCGAAAGCGTCGCACCAGCCCTCATACATGCCTTTAGGTGTGGTGGCATGTTGAAGAGCAGCACGCGTCTCCAGGGGTGGCCCCCTCTACGGACGCGCGGCGCCCCGGCACCTGGAGGGGGGAACAGCCGCCTCGGTCTCACGGAGGGGATCTTGCTGTGTGTTTGGCCCGACATTTCTCCCAAGTGTTCCTATGGGCTAACCTACCACAACCGGGTTGACAGGTCCACTAGTCAAAGCCCGTCCGGGGAAAGTCAAAGGGTTAGATCTCGTGGTCAACCGCTGCAGGGTTAGGCGGGACGGGGGCCCTGGGGTAGCATTGCCACCGAGCGTCGACAGGGCCCTCTACATGCAAGGTTATGGTGGCCTGTCTGAGAGACAGCAGGTCTCCAGGGTGTTGGCCCCCTCACGGACGGCGCCTCCGCCGGCACCTGGAGGGGGGAACGCCGCCTCGAGTCTACAGGAGGGATCTTGTTGTGCGTTTGGCCCGGATTGTCTCCCAGTGTTTCCTATAGGCTGACCTACCCAAACCGGGTGGAGAGGTCCATGGTCAAAGCCCGTCCGGGAGGGGAAAGTCAAGGGTTACATCTCGTGGTCAACCGCCTACAGGGTTAGGCAGGAGGGGGCCCTGGGGGATAGCAATGCCACCGGAGCGTCGCCACCGGGCCATCATACATGCCTTAAGGTGGGTTGCATGTCTGAAGAGGCAGCACGTCTCCGGGTGTGGCACCCTCAGGACCGCGCCGCCTCGGCACCGAGGGGGAAACGCCAGTCGGGTCTACACGGAGGGATCTTGCTGTGGGTTTGGCTCGGACGTGTTCCCAAGTGTTCCTATGGGCTGACCTTCCACCAAACCGGGGGGAAGGTCACTGGTCAAAGCCCGTCCGGGAAAGTCAAAGGTTTAGATCTCGTGGTCAACCGCTGCAGGTGTTAGGCGGGACGGGGGCCCTGGCAGGTACAATGCCACCGGAGAGTCGCACGGGCCCTCATACATGAATGGGTTGTGGTGCATGTCTGAGAGACAGCACGCGTCTCGGGGTGTGGCCCCCTCACGGACGGCGCCCCGCCGGCACCTGGAGGGGGAACGGCCTCGGGTCTACACGGAGGGGATATTGCTGTGGGTTTGGCCACGTTGCTCCCAAGTGTTCCTATGGGCTGACCTACCACAACCGGGTAGAGGTCCACTAGTCAAACCCGTCGGGAAAGTCAAAGGGTTAGATCATCGTTGGTCAACCGCTGCAGGGTTAGGCGGGACGGGGGCCCTGGGGGTAGCAATGCCACCGAGTCGACCGGGCTCATACATTCCTTAAGGTGTGGTAGCATGTCTGAAGAGGAGCACGCGGTCTCGGGGTGTGGCCCCCCTCACGGACGCGGCGCGCCGGCACCTGGAGGGGGGAAACGGCCGCGTCGCGTCTACAGGAGGGGATCTTGCTGTGGTGTTTGGCCCAACGTTGCTCCCAAGTGTTCCTATGGGCTGACCTACCAAACGGGTGGAGAGGTCCACTGGTAAAGCCGTC
The DNA here is from genome assembly GCA_011799875.1 of Thinopyrum elongatum. NCBI lineage: Eukaryota > Viridiplantae > Streptophyta > Magnoliopsida > Poales > Poaceae > Thinopyrum > Thinopyrum elongatum. The sequence goes on along the minus strand of CM022302.1, from coordinate 79,161,349 downwards.
CGGGAAAGTCAAAGGTTAGATCTCGTGGTCAACCTTGACAGGGTTAGGCGGGAGGGGGCCTGGGGAGGTAGCAATGCCCGGAGCGTCGACCGGCCCCATAATCTGCCTTAAGGTGTGGTGGCATGTCTGAAGAGGCAGCACGCTCTCCGGGTGTGGCCCCCCTCACGGACGGCGCCGTCGCGACCTGGAGGGGGGAAACGCCGCGTCGGGTCTACAGAGGGGATCTTGCTGTGGGTTTGGGCCCGGAACGTTCTCCCAAGTGTTCCTATGGCTGACTACCCACAAACCGGGTGTGAGGGTCCACTGTCAAAAGCCGTCCGGGAAGCGGAAAGTCAAGGGTTAGATCTCGTGGTCAACCGCTTCAGGGTTAGGCGGGACGGGGGCCTGCGGAGTGTAGCAATGCCACCGGAGGTCCACCCGGCCCTCATCTGCCTTAAGGTGTTGTGGCATGTCTGAAGAGGCAGCACGCTCTCCGGGTGTGGCGCCCCCTCCGGACGCGCGCCGCCGCACCTGACATGGGGGAAACTGCCGCGTGCGGTCTACACGGAGGGATCTTGCTGTGGGTTTGGTCCGAACGTTGCTCCCAGTGTTCCTTTGGGCTGACCTACCACAACCTGAGTGGAGGTCCACTGGTCATCAAAGCCCATCCGGGAAAGCAAAGGGTTAGATCTATGGTCAACACGCAGGGTTAGGCGGGACGGGGGCCCTGGGGGTAGCAATGGCCACAGAGTCGTCGCACAGGCCTCATCATGCCTTAAGGTGTGGTGGCATGT
>CM022302.1:79138587-79160551 GCA_011799875.1 Thinopyrum elongatum | reverse complement strand
TAGAACACTTGGAGAAACGTTTCGGCCAAACCCACAGCAATATCCCCTCGTGTAGACCCGAAGCGGCCGTGTCCCCCCTCCAGGGCCGGGGTTGGCGGCATCCGTGCGGGGGGGGGGGGCACACACCCGGAGACCGTGCTATATCTTCAGACATCCACCACACCTTAAGGCAGTGTATGAGGGCCCGGTGCGACCTCGGCGGGCATTGCTACCCTGCCAGGGCCCCCGTCCCGCTAACCCTCACAGCGGTTGACGACGAGATCTACCACTTGGACTTCCCCGGACGGGCTTTTGACCAGTGACCTCTCCACCCGGTTGTGGAAGGTCAGCCCATAGGAACACTTGGGATTAACATCCGGGCCAAACCCACAGCAAGATCCCCTCCGTGTAGACCCGACGCGGCCGTTTGCCACCTCCAGGAGCCGGCGGCGGTGCCGTCCATGAGGGGGCCACACCTTGGAGACGCGTGCTGCCTCTTCAGACATGCCACAACACCTTAAGGCATGTATGAGGGCCGGTCGATGCTCCGTGGCATGCTACCCCCAGGGCCCACGTCCGCCCCTGCCTAACCTGGCAGCGGTTGATAATGAGATCTAACCCTTTGACTTTCCCCAGACGGGCTTTGACTAGTGGACCTCTCCACCCGGTTGTGGTAGGTCAGCCCATAGGAACACTTGGGAGCAACGCCCGGGGCAATCCCACAGCAAGATCCCCTCCGAGTAGACCCGACGCGGCCGTTCGCATCACCAGGTGCCGGCTGCGGCGCCGTCCGTGATGGGGGCACACCCCGGAGACGTGTGCTGCCTCTTCAGACATGCCACCACACCTTAAGGCATGTATGAGGGCCCGATGCGGCGCTCCGGTGGCATTGCTACCCCCTAGGGCCCCCGTCCCGCCTAACCCTGCAGCGGTTGACCACGAGAGCTAACCCTTTGACTTTCCCTGGACGGGCTTTGACTAGTTGACTTCAACACACAGGTTGTGGTAGGTCAGCCATAGGAACACTTGGAGAAAGTCCGGGCCAAACCCACAAAGATCCCTCCGTGTGACCCGAAGCGCGGTCCCCGGGGGGAAGGGGGGCGGGGTGCCGCGTCCGATGAGGTGTGGCCACACCCCAGAGTAACGTGCTGGCCTCTTCAGACATGCAACCAACACATTACGGCATGTATGAGGGCCCGGTGCGACGCCTACGGTTGGCATTGCTACTCCTCCAGGGCCCCGTCCCGCCTAACCCTGCAGTGGTTGACCCACAGATCTAACCTTGACTTCCCGGACGGGTTGGGGGGACCAGTGGACATCTCCCATGTGACTCACTCCGTTGTGGTAGGTCAGCCTAGTAACACTTGGGAGCAAGTCCGGGAACAAACCACAGCAAGATCCCCTCCTTGTAGAACCGAGCGGCCGTTCCCTCAAGGTGACTTGCTGCACGGGAGCGGCGCCGTCTGTGAGGTGGCCACACCCGGAGGGACGCGTGCTGCCTCTTCAGACATGCACACACACCTTAAGGCATGTATGATGGCCCGGTGTGACGCTCCGGTGGCATTGCTACCCAGGGCCCCCGTCCCCCTAACCCTGCAGCGGTGTGGACAAGAATCTACCCTTTGACTTTCACGGACGGGCTTTGAACAGTAGACCTCTCCACCAGCTTGTGGTAGGTTAGCCCATAGGAACACTTTGGAGCAACGTCCGGGCCAAACCCACCGCAAGAGCCCCTCCGTGTCGACCCGACGCCGCCGTTTTCCACTCCAGGTGTCAGCGGCGGCGCCATCCGTGAGGTGGGGCACACCCTAGAGCCGCGTGCTGCCTCTTCAGACATGCCACCAAACCTTACGGCATGTATGAGGGCCCGGTGCAACGCTCCAGTGGCATTGCTACCCCCCAGGGACCCCGTCCCGCCTAACCCTGCAGCGGTTGACAATTCGATCTAACCCTTTGACTTTCCCCAGACGGGCTTTGACTAGTGGACCTCTCCACCCGGTTGTGGTAGGTCAGCCCATAGGAACACTTGGAAGCAACGCCCGGGGCAACCCCCAGCAAGATCCCTCCGAGTAGACCCGACGCGGCCGTTTCCATCACCAGGTGCCGGGGCGGCCCCCCGTCCGTGATGGGGGCACACCCCAGAGAGCGTGCTGCCTCTTCAGACATGCCACCACACCTTAAGGCATGTATGAGGGCCCGATGCGACGCTCGGTGGCATTGCTACCCTAGGGCCCCCGTGCCGCCTAACCTGCAGCGGGTTGACCACGAGAGTGCTAACCCTTGACTTTCCCTGGACGGGCTTTGACTAGTTGACCTCACCACCCGGTTGTGGTAGGTCAGCCCATAGGAACACTTGGGAGCAACGTCCGGGCCAAACCCACAGCAAGATAGCCTCCATGTAGACCCGACGCGGCCTTTTCCCCCCACCAGGTGCTGGCTGTGGCGCCGTCCGTGAGGGGGGCCACACCCCTGAGTAACGTGCTGCCTCTTCAGACATGCAACCACACCTTACGGCATGTATGAGGGCCCGGTGCGATGCTCCGGTGGCATTGCTACTCCTCCAGGGCCCCCGTCCCGCCTAACCCTGCAGTGGTTGACCACGAGATCTAACCCTTTGACTTTCCCGGGACGGGCTTTGACCAGTGGACATCTCCACCCGGTTGTGGTAGGTCAGCCTATAGTAACACTTGGGAGCAACGTCCGGGAAAAACCCACAGCAAGATCCCCTCCTTGTAGACCCGACGCGGCCGCTTCCCCCTTCCAGGTTCCGGCAGCGGCGCCGTCTGTGAGGGTGGCCACACCCCGGAGACGCGTGCTGCCTCTTCAGACATGCCACCACACCTTAAGGCATGTATGATGGCCCGGTGTGATGCTCCGGTGGCATTGCTACCCCCAGGGCCCCCGTCCCGCCTAACCCTGCAGCGGTTGACCAAGAGATCTAACCCTATGACTTTCATCGGACGGGCTTTGACCAGTAGACCTCTCCACCAACTTGTGGTAGGTTAGCCCATAGGAACACTTTGGAGCAACGTCCGGGCCAAACCCACAGCAAGAGCCCCTCCGTGTCGACCCGACGCCGCCGTTTTCCACTCCAGGTGTCAGCGGCGGCGCCATCCGTGAGGTGGGGCACACCCTAGAGCCGCGTGCTGCCTCTTCAGACATGCCACCAAACCTTACAGCATGTATGAGGGCCCGGTGCAACGCTCCAGTGGCATTGCTACTCCCCCACGGCCCCCGTCCTGCCTAACCCTGTAGCGGTTGACCACGAGATGTAACCCGTTGACTTTCCCCGGACGGGCTTTGACCAGTGGACCTCTCCACCCAGTTGTGGTAGGTCAGCCTATAGGAACACTTCGGAGCAATGTTCGGGCCAAACCCACAGGAAGATCCCCTCCAGGTTCCGGCGGCGGCGCCGTCCGTGAGGGGGGCCGCACCCCGGAGCCGCGTGCTGCCTCTTCAGATATGCCACCACACCTTACGGCATGTATGAGGGCTCGGTACGACACTCCGGTGGCATTGCTACCCCCTCAGGTCCCCCGTCCCACCTAACCCTGCAGCGGTTGACCACGAGATCTAACCCTTTGACTTTCCCAGGACGGGCTTTGACAAGTGGATGTCTCCACCCAGCTGTGGTAGGTCAGCCTATAGGAACACTTGGGAGCAATGTCCGGGCCAAACCCACAGCAAGATCCCATCCGTGTCTGACCCGAGCGGGCCGCTTTCCCCTCCAGGTGTCGGCGGCGACGCCGTCGTAGTGGGTGCCACACCCCGGAGACCGCTTGCTGCTCTTACGCGTCCCGCCTAACCCTGTAGCAGTTGACCACGAGATCTAAGCCTTTGACTTTTCCCGGATGGGCTTTAACCAGTGGACCTCTCCACCCAGTTATGTTAGGTCAGCCCATAGGAACACTTGGGAGCAACGTTTGGGCCAAACACACAGCAAGATCCCCTCCGTGTAGACGCGACGCCGCCGTTTCCCCCCTCCAAGTGCCGGCGGCAGCGCCGTCCGTGAGGGGGGCCACCCCCCGGAGACGCGTGCTACCTCTTCAGACATGCTACCACACCTTAAGGAATGTATGATGGTCCAGTGCGACGCTCCGGTGGCATTGCTACCCCCAGGGCCCCCGTCCCGCCTAACCCTGCAGCGGTTGACCACGTGATCTAACCCTTTGACTTTCTTCGGACGGGTTTTGACGAGTGGACCTATCTACCCGGTTATGGTAGGTCAGCCCATAGGAACACTTGGGAGCAACGTTTGGGCCAAACCCACAGCAATATCCCCTCCGTGTAGACCCGACGAGGCCGTTTCCCCACTCCAGGTGCCGGCGGTGGCGCCGTCCGTGAGGGGGCCACACCCCGGAGACGCGTGCTATCTCTTCAGACATGCTACCACACCTTAAGGCATGTATGAGGGCCCGGTGCGATGCTCCGGTGGCATTGCTACCCTGCCAGGGCCCCCGTCCCGCCTAACACTGCAGCGGTTGACCACGAGATCTAACACTTTGACCTTCCCCGGACGGGCTTTTGACCAGTGGACCTTTCCACCCGGTTGTGGAAGGTCAGCCCATAGGAACACTTGGAAGCGTCGTCCGAGCCAAACCCACAGCAAGATCACCTCCGTGTAGACCCGACGCGGCCGTTTGCCCCCTCCAGGTGCAGGCGGCGGCGCCGTCCATGAGGGTGGCCACACCCCGGAGACGTGTGCTGCCTCTTCAGACATGCAACCTCACCTTAAGGCATGTATGATGGCCCGGTGCGACGCTCCGGTGGCATTGCTACTCCCCCAGGGCCCCCGTCCTGCCTAACCCTGTAGCGGTTGACCACGAGATGTAACCCTTTGACTTTCCCCGGACGGGCTTTGACCAATGGACCTCTCCACCCGGTTATGGTAGGTCAGCCTATAGGAACACTTGGGAGCAATGTCCGGGCCAAACGCACAACAAGATCCCCTCCGTGTAGACTCGAGGCGGCCGTTCCCCCCTCCAGGTGCCGGCGGAGGCGCCGTCCGTGAGGGGGGCCACACCCTGGAGACGCGTGCTGCCTCTTCAGACAGGCCACCATACCTTAAGGCATTTATGAGGGCCCGGTGCGACGCTCCGGTGGCAATGCTACTCCCAGGGCCCCCGTCCCGCCTAACCCTGCAGCGGTTGACCACGAGATCTAACCCTTTGACTTTCCCCGGACGGGCTTTGACTAGTGGACCTGTCAACCCGGTTGTGGTAGGTTAGCCCATAGGAACACTTGGGAGAAATGTTCGGGCCAAACACACAGCAAGATCCCCTCCGTGTAGACCCGAGGCGGCTGTTCCCCCCTCCAGGTGCCGGCGGCGCCGCCGTCCGTGACGGGGGCCACAACCTGGAGACGCGTGCTGCCTCTTCAGACATGCCACCACACCTAAAGGCATGTATGAGGGCCTGGTGCGACGCTCCGGTGGCATTGCTACCCCCAGGTCCCCCGTCCCGCCTAACCCTGCAACGGTTGACCAAGAGATCTAACCCTTTGACTTTCCCCGGACGGGCTTTGACTAGTGGACCTCACCACCCGGTTGTGGTAGGTCAGCCCATTGGAACACTTGGGAGCAACGTCCGGGCCTAACTGTCAGGACCCCGATTCTAAATCACACCGATCTAGCCTGTAACATCTCATATCACTTTGCGGCCTCACGCACGGTATTCCCACGGGTGTCGCCTTACCATGGCCCGGGACCGTTTGCGCCTTTTGGCTCACGTATATGATAGTGTCGCTAGCATCCATATGACAGAGAACCCGGGCCAACGTGGCTAGTCGTGAACCCAAAGCGGCGCTAACTTACGGGGACAGGCATACATGACCCAGCAACGAACGTGTCGGTCATCGGCGAGTGAATTCGGGAGGTAGCAACTGGGCTAGCAGGACTCCGGGAATCCGGGCTGTAGCAGGCTAACAGGACTCCGAAAGACACCGCGTGACGTTTCCCCGAAGGGACAGACACAGGATCGAGGAAGGACACATGCCGGCCAGTCTAAGTGTTCCGGAGCAGTAGCAAGCTAACAGGACTCCGGTAAACCGGGCTGTAGCGGACTACCAAGGCTCAGTGGAAGCACCAGACTACATTTCCCCATAAGAGAGGCTACCAAGGATAAACAACTAGGTTGTCGGATCCCACACATACCAAGCATTTCAACCATACACACAATATGCTGGATATGGGCAATTACAACATGGCATCACAACAAGACTCTACGACTCAGAGTATTTATTCATTAGGCTCCGAGGAGCCAAGTATTACAAACATGGGTCTCATGACCCAACATTCAGAGCATACAAGTCAAAGCACATGCGGAAGCTTAACATGTCTGAGTACAGACATCTACAAATGAAAAAGGCTGAGAAGCCTGACTATCTACCAGATCCTGCCGAGGGCACAAGATCGTAGCTGAGGTAACAAGCTAAACGTCGAAGTCCACACGGAACTACTAGCGAGACTGAGTCTCTCTGCAAAAACATAAATTAAGCAAACGTGAGTACAAATGTACCCAGCAAGACTTACATCAGAACTAACTACATATGCATCGGTATCAACAAAGGGGGTGGTGGAGTTTAACTGCAGCAGGCCAGCTTTGACTCAGTGGCTAACCTGAACTACGACTGTAAGTAACTCTTTTGAGGTGGCGCACACGAGTCCACATATTCACCATATCAATACACCACTATGGATCCGCTCCCGTCTCCCTACGAGAACGCCATCCATGGCACTCACGCTTATCTTGCGAGTTTTAGAGTATCCACTTTCACTTGTCTATGAACTATTATAGGCAACCCAGAAGTCCTTTACCGTGGACATGGCTATTCGAATAGATCATTTATAACCCTGCAGGGGTGTACTTCTTCACACTTGTTTCCACCACTTAGCGTCTGCACACGACATGTGCTCGGCAGACTTCAAGCGAAAGCCGACGTGGGTGTAGACCACGACATAACTAACCACACAAGTCTCTAGTCCAGGTTTATCGCCTATTCGGGTTCCATCCGCGAGGAGATCTGGCCGGGGTTTCGCTCACAGCCCCAAACGATGTGTGCAGGGTTCCCGAGACACCAAACGGGCGCTCGGTACACCGGGCCACGGTGTATCTACCGCGACATAGCCCACCCCTAGGGTCAGCGCTACGCACGGCCCCCAACACATATCCTACAAACACCAGAAACTAGTTGCAACTCCTGGACAGAGGACAGGGGCGGTTAATAAGTCGAGCGGGGTCGTATTTCAGGGCCCAACGTGTGGTAGTAGCTGTTCATGGATCACAAACAAAGAACTCAGTTCCTGAGGACGGTTTCAATGAGACAACCCACCATGTACTCCTACATGGCCTCTCACCGCTACCTTTACCAAATTGTGTTTACACACTTAGCTCACACACAGTAGGACATGTTCATCACCATTCCAATTCATTCCCGATGAATCAGACCCGACTCAACTCTAAGCAGTAGCAGGCATAACAAACAGGCATGAATGAGTAGGCACATCAGGGCTCAAACAACTCCTACTCATGCTAGTGGGTTTCATCTATTTACTGTGGCAATGACAGGTCATGCAGAGGAAAAGGGGTTCAGCTACCGCAGCATGTAACAGTTGAATCGATGTTGTCCTAATGCAGTACAAGAGATTAGGAGCGAGAGAGTGGGATTGTATCGGAATGAACAAGGGGGTTGTGCTTGCCTGGCACTTCTGAAGATAGTATAGTTCTTCATCGGTGTCATCGATCACATCATCGGGACGTCGTCTACTGAGAGGGGACAAATACCGGCAACAGAGAGGAAGCACAATCAACGCAAATGCAACAATATGATGCATGATCATGGCATGGCAAGAATGTTATGATTTGCACTAATGTATCTAGCAACAATTTAAATGAAGTCCATATGAACCAAGGGTTCATATGCAAACTCCATATTTAGCATTTAAAATGCCATTTGAATGTTTTCACTTATACAGCAGGTATAAGTTGGTTTTTCATGCATGAAAGTAGCATAAATGGATAGATTGGATTTTTCTGATCAAAAAACATACATAAATCTTTGCATTTGGAGTTACAGATTAATTTCAATGAATTTTTGAAGTTTTGGGCATTTTCTGGAATTTCATGAATTATTAAAAACCAGAAAATGATTAACTACGTCAGCACTATGTCACTGTGACGTCAGCAAGTCAGCGGGGCACGGTCCAGGTCAAACCTGACCAGTGGGACCCACTGGTCAGTGACACAGTGACATTTAGTGTCACAGACAGGTGGGTCCGGTCAACGGCCACGTCAGCGAGGTCAACGCCGACGCGTGGGGCCACTGTGTTTAGATTAAACTTAAACTATTTTTGTTAGATGGTTAGTTAGGCAGTGGGGCCCGCATGTCAGCGAGCCAGGGGGTTAGTTAGTGGGTCATTAGCCACTAATGATGTTGCCACGTCAGCACGCCGGAGTTCAGCCGGGGGCGACCACAGAACACGGCGGGGCGCGCCGGATTTGCGCTAGAAGCGTCGGCTTAGCGCGCTGAGGCACCAGGGCATAGCCCTTGCTTGCCCGCATCCAGGGGAGGTGACGGGAGGACGCGGGGTGGCCTGAGCTCGCCGGAGCAGAGCTCGCGGCGGCGGCCGGAGTTCGGTGGTGTGCGGGTTTGACGCTACGGGGCACGGCAGGGGCTGCAGGCGGGTGCGTTCGGCTCCTGGGGCTGCAACGAACGTGCTGGTGAGCTCGGACGCAGGTGGCAGCAGCTGTGGCCGCGGCGGCACCATGGACGGCGGCAGCGAGCTCTCGGGCGCGGCAGCGCTAGCGCTAGAGGGCGAGTTAGACTGCGGGGAGAGAGGGGAAAGGCGCAGGTGCTCACGGCGGTTCTTCTGGTGTAGCTGGGTGGCTCAGGGAAGCGCTGGCGACGACGAACGGGCGATGGCGATCTCGGCGACCCGAGAAGGAAGAAGACGGTGGTGACGGCGAGGCAGGGCGCCCGGCGACATGTAGCTGGAAGGGGACGAAGAAGAGGTCGTGGCGGAGCTCTGGAGCACATCGAGCGGCCGAGGGGGAGGCTCTGGGTGCGGCAACGGCGAGCGGTGGCGACGAGCTCCGCTCGGGCTGCGCGGGAGAGAGAGCAGAGGAGGGGGAAGAGGTCCAGGGAGAGTGAGAGAGATCCAGGGGGTCGGGGCGATGTACGTGGCGTCGTCAGCCGCGTCGGGGAGGAGCCAGGCAGGAAGGGAGGGAGGAGGTGGCCGCACGGCGGTGCGCGCGTGTCGGGCACGCGCCCATCCTCCTGGCAAGGAGGAAGACGACAGGAGGAGGTGGCCAGGTGGGCTGGGCCGCCAGCTGGGCTGCACAGGACCTGGGCCAGCCAGGTAAGGCCAGGTAACTCTCTCTCTCTCTCTTTTTTCTGTTTTCTAATTCTTCTGTAGCTTCAGGGCTTTATTAAAAATACCTAGACATTCTAAAAAATCATGAAACTACTCATGGCTACTGTTTAGAGAATATCCAACAGTAAACATTTTAGTTTATGATTATTTGGACATCTAAAATATTTAATAGCATTTAAATGTCCAAATGCAAATAACATAAGATTTAATTCAGTGACCCAATGATGTCCTAGAAAATTGTGCACCATTTTTGTCAGAGGTTCTAGACCAAGGCAAAGATGATGAACATTTTAGAAGGGCATTTCAGGTACATTGAAAAGGATTTTAGTAAACCCTAGTTGGTTTAAGTGGTGCTGGGGGTTTCTGTCATCCCCATTTCAACTTCATTTGAAATTAAACATGATGCACACATGAAACTGGCCTGGCCAGAACTAGGGATGTGACAACTCACCCCCACTAAACAGGAATCTCGTCCCGAGATTCAAGCGTAGGGTAAGATGAAGGGGGGGAAGTAGACTAACACAATCTTCACGATCCAGATGTCTTTCTCGAGGGTGTTGATTCATTGCGTCACCTTGATCTCGACGTCTTGCTTTGAGAACTACATCCAACATGACAACGAGAGGAAAGGAAAAAACTCTAGAAGGATCGATCTCCTCGAAGATCGAACAACTCAGGATCAAATCACGGAATGAGACATAGCAACATCTCTCGAGCTGAGACACGAAGCATACATCTAGAGGGATGGAGTGAAACAGATGACGGAGGTTCACTAGGTAGACAACAATTCCACACTTAAGAAGGTGGTGAACGGTTGTCAACGTAGCGAGGAGTTGAGTTGCCATGATACCATAACAGGGCACCTCAGGAAAAATGACTCGTAGACTTATTACCTTAAGTGGCAAAAAGAATTACTTTTGATATAGAGATCATTGAGACTCTCTATACCAGCCTAAGGCAAATCTCGAGCAATCGTTTGGAGGAGTTCGGTAGAATGGCATACTTGGACTAGTATGGATGATGTGGATTACCTTGTTGAAGACAACACAAGGGATGATTTTGCTTATCATCAGAAATGGGTGGAATCCATGGTAGAACTACCTTGAAGATGATCCTGATCAGTAATTGCTGAGAAGGGTAGTCCATAGTAGGATGGTACAATGGCGGTGCAAGCTGGAACAAAATGCAAATGCTGGGAATGATTCTTAGTAACTGGGGAGAAGCTCAACAGTAGAGAGTGATTCCACTGTTGGAATGGTTATAGCATAACCGAAGAAAACTGGGAGCAAATCCCAATTAATGCCAACGATAAACCCAATGTTTGCACGTGCTCTCAAGAGCTTGAGCATTTCCATATTCATCAAGGTCTTACCAATATCCGTGTCAAGGATCCCGGCAACACAACATACTACCCTGATGAATAGTGATGGACGATGCAGATGCAAAGGAAGATAACACCTTCTTAGATTTCACCTTAGCAAGGCCAAGGAAACAAAATCTGATGATCGACCGAGAGACATTTAGCACTCTGCTTCTAATGTTCTCCTTGATGTGCTAGCGTAACCCATTTATTGATATGGCTTGGTATCTAGAACATCAAGTAAAAGGGTTGGACTTCGGGAGCTCAAGAATCCATAAGGAATAACTACGGAAGTAAATCCTGCGAGATCCTTATGGGGAGGTGGCCAACTTTATCAATCAGGATACTACAATAATAGGTCTTCCGGCTGGGTGTGTTGGCCACGACATCCACTTACCGGGTTATAGAGACCAATATTATAGCTCTTGGGAGACGTTCCAACCATCATATCTGCCTGAGATTCAGATCTGGTTGGTAACAGGATATTCCGGACTCATCATGTCTGAAAGGAAGGATTGCAACACAAATCGGCGAGATGACGTTGCAAGATTCTCAGGAAATGGACTACGGTATTAAGCTCCAAAACATGAGCTGGTTCTGCTACACACATGTGAACATGTTGTCCCAGACAAGCATGACCACATAGTAGCCTTATAATAAAACACTACAGAGTTCAGGTGGGAAACCATCATCGAGGATATCGAAGTCTTGTGCATTACCACGGATTAGCACTTAACTCCTTTTCCTAGAACAAATCAGTCAGTGGCTTTGTGTGCTAGGAACACATATGGAGTGGAGGCGGCCAACCTATCAAACCATAGAGCACTTTGCATGTGCATGACTAACTTGGGATGATTCCAGAGGAGGCAAAACAAACTTTCTCGAATTCACTGCGGCAACTTGCATCGAATGCACATGAATTAGAGGAAGTCATTTCTTTCATCCAAACATATGCTCCATGAGCTAGCATGAAGAAATGCTTACAAAAGTTTCCAATACTAACTTAAATGTTCAACATGAATCATGGACAAGATAAGGATGTTGTCGATGGGCTCAACAACAATTTATCAAGATTCCCATAAGATGGGGTTACATGATTATGTGAACAAGATGATAGCATGGGTCAGACCAAAAGATATAATGGTGTATGCCCGAGGAAACAACCACGGATAAGACAACATTACGAACATCGTTGGTTCTGATTTGATTTGATGATAGCCCATACTCAAATCAAAGTTTGGATAAGATAATAGGTCCAACAATTGATCACAAGGATCAATCAATGAAAGTATCATCTTTCTTCAACACACACACACGAGGATATCCCTTAGGAATGAACTGAGTCAGACAAGCTCTCATCTTCCAACTCTCCAAGTTGTTGTTTGGCTTAACCAACTAGCTCAAGGTATCCAACACAGATTCTTGGAGAAAGGGTGGTTTACAAGAAACCAACTTGATCATGAACTCAACATAGCGGTCAGGTGACAACCTGGTAGCACTTCCGAGAAGATATTCGGAAAGTCACGAACCACCGATATGTAACTAAGATCGAGAACAATCTTGCTTTTCAGGGCAAGACGACGTGATCAAGAGAGTGATGGATTGACACAATCCTAACTCATCGATCGAAGAGTGCACCAACAAAAATGGACTAGGTAGCACGATAAGTCCTAGGATGGTGATTCAATAACCAACACACCAAGGATGAGAATAATGTCCTTTAACTACCAAGCAACGCAGTTGCTAGGAGTATTGCTTTCACACATCACGATTCACTTGTCGGTGGTTACAATAACACGGAGACGGAGAAATGAATAATGATGGCGAGAAGTATCACTGTACCAAGAGTTCATAGGATGGTGTGCAATTCCCATGATATTCTTGATATAAAGATGGTAATACTCCGGGGTAGAACAGAACAAAAGTTGGATTGGCATTTTGATCTGCGGAATACAACCGCTTTGACCCAATCCTAGATATGGATGAGGTACTGGAGTTTGTTTCTCCTAGTCATTCCGTAATAGAATGGCTTGACGGACCACAAGAATAATAAGCATCGATAACACGAATGCACAACTAGTCCTGACTATCAATTGATAGACAGAGGTCAGAATACAACTAAAGAGAGACAACTCAAAGGAACATATGGTTTTCTGAGTTGCGGATGCATAGATTTAGTATGTCAAACAAGTTCAACATATTTCTTCCAGATAATCCATGCAGAAAGGTAGGACTGGCAGATTCACAATGTAGAATGGAGAACTCATCAAGAGCACTCTGGTTGTGATTTTTTTGGTTCAAAGAACTTCTGCCTTAATGGTTCATGGTATTTGTAAGAAGGAAATACCACGGACCTCGAGGACTGTCGCAAGGTTACTAATATCCTAAAGGAACTAGCGAACACTAACAACATGAAGTAGGGTGAATCTCGGGTTCAGAAACCCAGGAATAGAATGCCTACTAACTAAATGGCATCACGGGATGCTTTCGGGAATAATGGCCAGAATCATCACACGGAGGATACAAAGCATTGCTAGATTACTGAGTGGTTCTCTAAGACATCTAGGTCATAACAACAGCTCCAACATATATGCCGAGGCAACAGAGTACCTCAACTCACTGATTGGTGTGGTTAAACTGGCCCAAAGAAACATCGGGAACGGAAAGAACCGATTTGCAAATGCATCAGACTATTTAGAAACCTGGGATAACTCGGACAGCATAACGGCTGTAAATGCTCAAAATATTTGAGACATCCTGCAATTGGTGGCATAACCACTTAGCAACACAATATCAAGGTTCTGAGATCAACTAGCAACACACAAAAGTAGTAGGAACAGAACAGAGGCTTGAAACCAACAATCCTATAAGTTACTACGGATTAGTAACACGTGATCATGATAGAAAGATGAGAAGCCTAGTTCTTAAACCCCGTAGCAAAGAAGAGGTTGACTCAGATCAGAAAGGTATAAGGTAAAGGAGTAAAAAGAGCCTTACGTTCCCTTCCACAATCAATTCCCTTATATAACTAAAGCATTTCTAGACTCGACTTCGACCAGTTTGGCTTGGTAATCCTACAGGCAGTCAGGCTCTGATACCAACGCTGTCAGGACCCCGATTCTAAATCACACCGATCTAGCCTGTAACACCTCATATCACTTTGCCGCCTCACGCACGGTATTCCCACGGGAGTCGCCTTACCATGGCCCGGGACCGTTTGCGCCTTTTGGCTCACGTATATGATAGTGTCGCTAGCATCCATATGACAGAGAACCCGGGCCGACATGGCTAGTCATGAACCCAAAGCAGCGCTAACTTACGGGGACAGGCATACATGACCCAGCAACGAATGTGTCGGTCATCACCGAGTGAATTCGGGCTATAGCAACTGGGCTAGCAGGACTCCGGGAATCCGGGCTATAGCAGGCTAACAGGACTCCGAAAGACACCACGTGACGTTTCCCCGAAGGGACAGACACAGGATCGAGGAAGGACACATGCCGGCCAGTCTAAGTGTTCCGGAGCAGTAGCAAGCTAACGGGACTCCGGTAAACCGGGCTGTAGTGGACTACCAAGGCTCAGTGGAAGCACCAGACTACATTTCCCCATAAGAGAGGCTACCAAGGATAAACAACTAGGTTGTCGGATCCCACACATACCAAGCATTTCAATCATACACACAATATGCTGGATATGGGCAATTACAACATGGCATCACAACAAGACTCTACGACTCAGAGTATTTATTCATTAGGCTCCGAGGAGCCAAGTATTACAAACATGGGTCTCATGACCCAACATTCGGAGCATACAAGTCAAAGCACATGCGGAAGCTTAACATGTCTGAGTACAGACATCTACAAATGAAAAAGGCTGAGAAGCCTGATTATCTACCAGATCCTGCCGAGGGCACAAGATCGTAGCTAAGGTAACAAGCTAAACGTCGAAGTCCACGCGGAACTACTAGCGAGACTGAGTCTCTCTGCAAAAACATAAATTAAGCAAACATGAGTACAAATGTACCCAGCAAGACTTACATCAGAACTAACTACATATGCATCGGTATCAACAAAGGGGGTGGTGGAGTTTAACTGCAGCAGGCCAGCTTTGACTCAGTGGCTAACCTGAACTACGACTGCAAGTAACTCTTTTGAGGTGGCGCACACGAGTCCACATATTCACCATATCAATACACCACTATGGATCCGCTCCCGTCTCCCTACGAGAACGCCATTCATGGCACTCATGCTT
This sequence comes from Thinopyrum elongatum, assembly GCA_011799875.1. Lineage (NCBI taxonomy): Eukaryota > Viridiplantae > Streptophyta > Magnoliopsida > Poales > Poaceae > Thinopyrum > Thinopyrum elongatum. The sequence continues at coordinate 79,145,591 of CM022302.1, read as the reverse complement.
ATCTTGCGAGTTTTAGAGTATCCACTTTCACTTGTCTATGAACTGTTATAGGCAACCCAGAAGTCCTTTATCGTGGACATGGCTATTCGAATAGATCATTTATAACCCTGCAGGGGTGTACTTCTTCACACATGTTTCCACCACTTAGCGTCTGCACACGACATGTGCTCGGCAGACTTCAAGCGAAAGCCGACGTGGGTGTAGACCACGACCTAACTAACCACACAAGTCTCTAGTCCAGGTTTATCGCCTATTCGGGTTCCATCCACGAGGAGATCCGGCCGGGGTTTCGCTCACAGCCCCAAACGATGTGTGCAGGGTTCCCGAGACACCAAACGGGCGCTCGGTACACCGGGCCACGGTGTATCTACCGCGACATAGCCCACCCCTAGGGTCAGCGCTACGCACGGCCCCCAACACCTATCCTACAAACACCAGAAACTAGTTGCAACTCCTGGACAGAGGACAGGGCCGGTTAATAAGTCGAGCGGGGTCATATTTCCGGGCCCAACGTGTGGTAGTAGCTGTTCATGGATTACAAACATAGAACTCAGTTCCTGAGGACGGTTTCAATGAGACAACCCACCATGTACTCCTACATGGCCTCTCACCGCTACCTTTACCAAATCGTGTTCACACACTTAGCTCACACACAGTAGGACATGTTCATCACCATTCCAATTCATTCCCGATGAATCAGACCCGACTCAACTCTAAGCAGTAGCAGGCATAACAAACAGGCATGAATGAGTAGGCACATCAGGGCTCAAACAACTCCTACTCATGCTAGTGGGTTTCATCTATTTACTGTGGCAATGACAGGTCATGCAGAGGAAAAGGGGTTCAGCTACCGCAACATGTAACAGTTGAATCGATGTTGTCCTAATGCAGTACAAGAGAGCAGGAGCGAGAGAGTGGGATTGTATCGGAATGAACAAGGGGGTTGTGCTTGCCTGGCACTTCTAAAGATAGTATAGTTCTTCATCGGTGTCATCGATCACCTCATCGGGACGTCGTCTACTGAGAGGGGACAAATACCGGCAACAGAGAGGAAGCACAATCAATGCAAATGCAACAATATGATGCATGATCATGACATGGCAAGAATGTTATGATTTGCACTAATGTATCTAGCAACAATTTAAATGAAGTCCATATGAACCAAGGGTCCATATGCAAACTCCATATTTAGCATTTAAAATGCCATTTGAATGTTTTCACTTATACAGAAGGTATAAGTTGGTTTTTCATGCATGAAAGTAGCATAAATGGATAGATTGGATTTTTCTGATCAAAAAACATATATAAATCTTTGCATTTGGAGTTACAGATTAATTTCTATGAATTTTTGAAGTTTTGGGCGTTTTCTGGAATTTCCTGAATTATTAAAAACTAGAAATGATTAACTGCATCAGCACTACATCACCGTGATGTCAGCAGGTCAGCGGGGCACGGTCCAGGTCAAACCTGACAAGTGGGACCCACTGGTCAGTGACACAGTGACATTTAGTGTCACAGACAGGTGGGTCCGGTCAACGGCCACGTCAGCGAGGTCAACGCCGACGCGTGGGGCCACTGTGTTTAGATTAAACTTAAACTATTTTTGTTAGATGGTTAGTTAGGCAGTGGGGCCTGCATGTTAGCGAGCCAGGGGGTTAGTTAGTGGGTCATTAGCCACTAATGACGTTGCCACGTCAGCACGCCGGAGTTCAGCTGGCGGCAACCACAGAACATGGCGGGGCGCGCCGGATTTGCGCTAGAAGCGTCGGCTTAGTGCGCTGAGGGCACCAGGGCATAGCCCTTGCTTGCCCGCATCCAGGGGAGGTGACGGGAGGATGCGGGGTGGCCTGAGCTCGCCGGAGCAGAGCTCGCGACGGCGGCCGGAGTTCGGTGGCGTGCGGGTTTGACGCTACGGGGCACGGCAGGGGCTGCAGGCGGGTGCGTTCAGCTCTTGGGGCTGCAACGAACGCGCTGATGAGCTCGGATGCGGGTGGCAGTAGCTGTGGCCGCGGCGGCGCCATGGACGGTGGCAGCGAGCTCTCGGGCGCGGCAGCGCTAGCGCTAGAGGGCGAGTTAGAATGCGGGGAGAGAGGGGAAAGGCGCAAGTGCTCACGGCGGTTCTTCTGGTGCAGCTGGGTGGCTCAGGGAAGCGCTGGCGACGACGAACGGGCGATGGTGATCTCGGCGACCCGAGAAGGAAGAAGACGGTGGTGACGGCGAGGCAGGGCGCCCGACGACGTGTAGCTGGAAGGGGACGAAGAAGAGGTCGTGGCGGTGCTCTGGAGCACATCGAGCGGCCGAGGGGGAGGCTCTGGGTGCGGCAACGGCGAGCAGTGGCGACGAGCTCCGCTCGGGCTGCGTGGGAGAGAGAGCAGAGGAGGGGGAAGAGGTCCAAGGAGAGTGAGAGAGATCCAGGGGGTCGGGGCGATGTACGTGGCGTCGTCAGCCGCGTCGGGGAGGAGCCAGGCAGGCAGGGAGGGAGGAGGTGGCCGCATGGCGGTGCGCGCGCGTCGGGCACGCGCCCGTCCTCCTGGCAAGGAGGAAGACGACAGGAGGAGGTGGCCAGGTGGGCTGGGCCGCCAGCTGGGCTGCACAGGACCTGGGCCAGCCAGGTAAGGCCAGGTAACTCTCTCTCTCTCTTTTATTTCTGTTTTCTAATTCTTCTGTAGCTTCAGGGCTTTATTAAAAATACCTAGACATTCTAAAAAATCATGAAACTACTCATGGCTACTGTTTAGAGAATATCCAACAGTAAACATTTTAGTTTATGATTATTTGGACATCTAAAATATTTAATAGCATTTAAATGTCCAAATGCAAATAACATAAGATTTAATTCAGTGACCCAATGATGTCCTAGAAAATTGTGCACCATTTTTGTCACAGGTTCTAGACCAAGGCAAAGATGATGAACAATTTAGAAGGGCATTTCAGGTTCATTGAAAAGGATTTTAGTAAACCCTAGTTGGTTTAAGTGGTGCTGGGGGTTTCTGTCATCCCCATTTCAACTTCATTTGAAATTAAACATGATGCACACATGAAACTGGCCTGGCCAGAACTAGGGATGTGACACTAACCCACAGCAAGATCCCCTCCGTGTAGACCCGACGAGGCCGATTCCCTCCTCCAGGTGCCAACGGCGGCGCTTTCCGTGAGGGGGGCCACTCCCTGGAGATGCGTGCTGCCTCTTCAGACATGCCACCACACCTTAAGGCATGTATGAGGGCCCGATGCGACACTCCGTTGGCATTGCTACCCTCCCAGGGCCCCTGTCCCGCCTAACCCTGTAGCAGTTGATCACGAGATCTAACCCTTTGACTTTCCCCGGACGGGCTTTAACCAGTGGATCTCTCCACCCGGTTGTGGTACGTCAGCCCATACGAACACTTGGGAGCAACATCCGGGCCAAACCCACACCTTACGGCATGTATGAGGGCCTCACGAAGCGCCGCCGCCGGCGCCTGGAGGGGGGAACGGCTGCCTCGGGTCTACACGGAGGGGATCTTGCTGTGGGTTTGGCTCGGACATTGCTCCAAAGTGTTCCTATGGGCTGACCTACCACAACCGGGTGGAGAGGTCCACTTGTCAAAAGACCGTCCGAGGAAGGTCGATGGGTTAGATCTCGTGGTCATCCGTTGCAGGGTTAGGCGGGACGGGGGCCCTGGCGGGGTAGCAATGCCACCGGAGCGTCGCACCGGGCCCTCATACATGCCTTAAGGTGTGGTGGCATGTCTGAAGAGACAGCACGCGTCTCCGGGGTGTGGCCCCCCTCACGGACGGCGCCACCGCCGGCACCTGGAGGGTGGAAACGGCCGCGTCGGGTCTACACGAAGGGGATATTGCTGTGGGTTTGGCCCGAACATTTCTCCCAAGTGTTCCTATGGGCTGACCTACCATAACCGGGTAGAGAGGTCCACTTGTCAAAGCTCGTCAAGGGAAAGTCAAAGGGTTAGATCTCGTGGTCAACCGCTGCAGGGTTAGGCGGGACGGGGCCCTTGGGGTGGTAGCAATGCCACCGGAGCGTCGCACCGGGCCCTCATACATGCCTTAAGGTGTGGTGGCTTGTCTGAAGAGGCAGCACGCGTCTCCGGGGTGTGGACCCCCTCATGGACGGCGCCGTCGCCAGCACCTGGAGGGGGACATGGCCGCGTAGGGTCCACACGGAGGGGATCTTGCAGTGGGTTTGGCCCGGACATTGCTGCCAAGTGTTCCTATGGGCTGACCTACCACAACTGGGAGGATAGGTCCACTAGTCAAAGCCCGTTCGGGGAAAGTCAAAGGGTTAGATATCTTGGTCAACCGCAGCAGGGTTAGGCGGGATAGGGGCCATGGGGGGGGTAGCAATGCCATTGGAGCGTCACACCAGGCCATCATACATGCCTTAAGGTGTGGTGGCATGTCTGAAGTGGCAGCACGCGTCTCCGGGGTAAGGCCCCCCTCAAGGACGGCGCGGCCGCCGGCACGTGGAGGGGGGAAACGGCCGCATCGGGTCTACACGGAGGGGATCTTGCTGTGGGTTTGGCACGGACGTTGTTCCCAAGTGTTCCTATGGGCTGACCTACCACAACCGGGTGGAGAGGTCCACTGGTTAAAGCCCATCCAAGAAAAGTCAAAGGGTTAGATCTCGTGGTCAACCGCTACAGGCTTAGGCAGGACTGGGGCTCTGGGAGGGTAGCAATGCCACTGGAGCGTCGCACCGGGCCCTCAAACATGCCTTAAGGTGTGGTGGCATGTCTGAAGAGGCAGCACGCGTCTCCGGGGTGTGGACCCCTCACGGACGACGCGCCGTCGGCACCTGGAGGAAGGAAATGGCCGCATCGGGTTTACACGGAGGGGATCTTGCTATGGGTTTGGCCCGGACGTTGCTAACAAGTGTTCCTCTGGGCTGACCTACCACAACTGGGTGGTGAGGTCCACTAGTCAAAGCCCGTCCGGGGAAAGTCAAAGGGTTAGATCTCGTGGTGAACCGTTGCAGGGTTAGGCGGGACGGGGGCCCTCGGGGGTAGCAATGCCACCGGAGCATCGCACCGGGCCCTCATATGTGCCTTAAGGTGTGGTGGCATGTCTGAAGCGGCAACACGCGTCTCCGGGGTGTGGCCCCCCTCACGGACTGCGCCGCCGCCGGCACCTGGAAGGGGCAAACGGCCGCGTCGGGTCTACATTTAGGGAATCTTGCTGTAGGTTTGGCTCGGACGTTGCTCCCATGTGTTCCTATGGGCTGACCTACCACAACCGGGTGGAGAGGTCCACTGGTCAAAGCCCATCCTGGGAAAGTCAACGGGTTAGATCTCGTGGTCAACCGCTGCAGGGTTAGGCGGGACGGGGGCCCTGGGGGTATCAATGCCATCAGAGCATTGCACCAGGCCCTCATACATGCCTTAAGGTGTGGTGGCATGTCTCTCCGGGGTGTGGCCCCTCTCACGGATGGCGGCGCCGCCAGCACTTGGAGTGGGGAAACGGCCGCGTCGGGTCGACATGAAGGGGATCTTGCTGTGGGTTTGGCCTGGACGTTGCTCCCAAGTGTTCCTATGGGCTGACGTACCACAACCGGGGGAGAGGTCCACTGGTCAAAGTCTGACCGGGGAATGTCAAAGGGTTAGATCTCGTGGTCAACCGCTGCAGGGTTAGGCGGGACGGGGTCCCTCGGGGGTAGCAATGCCACCGGAGCGTCGCACAGGGCCCTCATACATGCCGTAAGTTGTGGTGGCATGTCTGAAGACGCAGCACGCGGCTCCAGGGTGTGGCCCCCCTCACGGACGGCGCCGCCGCCGGCACCTGGAGGGGGAAACGGCCGCGTCGGGTCTACACGGAGGGTATCTTGCTGTGGGTTTGGCCCGGACGTTGCTCCCAAGTGTTCCTATGGGCTGACCTACCACAACCGTGTGGAGAGGTCCACTGGTCAAAGCCCGTCCGGGGAAATTCAAAGGGTTAGATCTCGTGGTCAACCGCTGCAGGGTTAGGCAGGACGTGGGCCCTGGGGGTAGCAATGCCACCGAATCATCGCACCGGGCCCTCATACATGCCTTAAGGTGTGGTGGCATGTCTGAAAAAGCAGCACGGGTCTCCGGGGAGTGGCCCCCTCAAGGACCGCACCGCGGTCGGCACCTCGAGGGGCAAACGGCCACGTCAGGTCTACACGGAGAGGATCGTGCTGTGGGTTTGGCCCGGAAGTTGCTCCCAATTGTTAATATGGGCTGACCTACCACAACCGGGTGGTGAGGTCCACTAGTCAATGCACGTCCGGGGAAACTCAAAGGGTTAGATCTCGTGGTCAACCGCTGCAGGGTTAGGCGGGACGGGAGCCCTGGGGGATAGTAATGCCACCGGAGCGTCGCACCGGGCCCTTATACATGCCTTAAGGTGTGGTGGCATGTCTGAAGAGGCAGCACGCGTCTCTGGGGGGTGGCCGCCCTCACGGACGGCGCCGCCGGCGGCACCTGGAGGGGGGAACGGCAGCGTCGGGTCTACACGGAGGGGATCTTGCTGTGGGTTTGGCCCGGATGTTGCTCCCAAGTGTTCCTATGGGCTGACCTACCACAACCGGGTGGACAGGTCCACTAGTCAAAGCCCGTCTGGGGAAAGTCAAAGGGTTAGATCTCGTGGTCAACCGCTGCAGGGTTAGGCGGGACGAGGGCCCTGGGGAATAGCAATGCCACCGGAGCATCGCACCGGGCCCTCATAAATGCCTTAAGTTGTGGTGGCATGTCTGAAGAGGCAGCACGCGTCTCCGGGGTGTGGCCCCCCTCACGGACGGCGCCGCCGCCGGCACCTGGAGGGGGGAACGTCGGCCTCGGGACTACACGGAGGGGATCTTGCTGTCAGTTTGGCCCGGACGTTGCTCCCAAGTGTTCCTATGGGCTGACCTACCTCAACCAGGTGGAGAGGTCCACTAGTCAAAGCCTGTCCGAGGAAAGTCAAAGGGTTAGATCTCGTGGTCAACCGCTGCAGGGTTAGGCGGGACGGGGGCCATGGGGGGTAGCAATGCCACCGGAGCGGCGCACAGG
>CM022302.1:79098083-79138574 GCA_011799875.1 Thinopyrum elongatum | reverse complement strand
CATCGCACGGGACCCTCAGACATAGGCTTAAGGTGGGGGGCAATAGAAGCAGGACAGCAGCGCCGTCTCGGGTGTGGCCCCCCGGACGGACGGTCGCCGCGCCGGAATGGAGGGGAGAAACCGGCGCGTGGGTCTACCTCGGGGGGATCTTGCTGTGGGCGGTTTGGCCCGGACATTGCTTCCAAAGGTTCCTAGGGCTGACCTACCACAACGTGGAGAGGGTCACTGGTCAAAGGCCCGCCTAACCCTGCAACGGTTGACCACGAGATCTAACCCTTTGACTTTCCTCGGACGGGCTTTGACTAGTGGACCACACCACCCGGTTGTGGTAGGTCAGCCCATAGGAACACATGGGAGCAACGTCCGGCCCAAACCCACAGCAAGATCCCCTCCGTGTAGACCCGACGTGGCCGTTTCCCCCCTCCAGGTGCCGACGGCGACGCGGTCCGTGAGGGGGGGCAATCCCCAGTGATGCGTGCTGCCTCTTCAGACATGCCACCACACTTTAAGGCATGTATGAGGGCCCAGTGCGACGCTCCGTTGGCATTGCTACCATCCCAGGGCCCCTGTCCCGCCTAACCCTTTAGCGGTTGATCACTTGATCTAACACTTTGACTTTCCCCGGACGGGCTTTGACCAGTGGACCTCTCCACCCAGTTGTGGTACGTCAGCCCATAGGAACACTTGGGAGCAACGTCCGGGCCAAACCCACAGCAAGATACCCTCTATGTAGACCCTACGCGGCCGTTTCCCCCCTCCAGGTGCCGGCGGCGGCGCCATCCGTGAGGGATGCCACACCCCGGAGCCGCGTGCTGCCTCTTCAGACTTGCCACCACACCTTACGGCATGTATGAGGGCCCTAGGCGATGCTCCGGTGGCATTGCTACCCCCCAGGGCCCACGTCCCGCCTAACTCCTGCAATGGTTACCTCTTAGACTCACACTTTGACTATCCCCGACGGGCTTTTGACCAGTGGACCTCTCCACCCGGTTTGTGGTAGGTAAGCCCATAGGACACTTGGGAGCCGTTCGGAGCCAAACCCATCAACACACGGTTTACCACTTTTCGGCCAACGTCCGTGTCCCGCCTATCCCATGCAGCGGTTGTGACCCACGAGTAACTAAACTTTGACTTTCTCCGGACATGCTTTGAACTAGTGGCCTCTGCAACACGGTTGTGTAGGTCAAGCCCAGTAGGAACACATGGGAAGCAACATCCGGGCCAAACCCCAGCAAGATCACCTCCGTGTATACCCGACGCGGCCTTCCCCCCTCCAAGTTCCGCGCGCGCGCCGTGAGTGGGCCACACCCCCGGAGCACGCGTGCTCCTCTTCACAGACATTCTACCACACCTTAAGGCATGTATCAGGGCCCGGTGCGATGCTCAGGTAGCATGCCACCCCCCAGGGCCCCGTCCCGCCAACCACCCTGCAAAGGTTGACCACTAGTCTAAACCCTTTGACATTCCTGGACGGCTTTGCTAGTGATCTCACCACCCCCCCGGTTTTGGTAGGTCACCCCTAGGACCACTTGGTAGCAACGTCCGGGCCAAACCCACGGATCCGGGCACGTCCGCTCACACCCTCGCCCTAAAACCCCTGCAGTGGTTGACGCACGAGATCTTACACTTTGACTTTCCCCGGACTGCTTTGACTAGTGACGCTCACCACCGTTTTTGAGGTAGGTCAGCCCCATAGAACACTTGGGAGAACGTCCCGGGTCAACCCACAGCATAATCCCCTCCGTGTAGACCCACGTGCGTTTTCCCCCCCCTCCAGGTGCCGATGTCGGCTCAGTCCGTGAGGGTGGGGCCACTTCCCTGAGACGCGTGCCTGGCCTCTTCATACATACCACCACAACTTAGGGGCATGTATGAGGCTCGGTGCGATCTCTGTTTTCATGCTAGCCCTCCCAGGGCCCCGTCCTGCCTAACCTGGAGCGGTTGAATCACGATATCTAACCCTTTGAACTTCCCCGGACGGCTTTACCATGGACCTCTCCACTCTCCCCAGCCGTTGTGGTAGTTCAGCCCATAGGGAACATTTGGGAGCACTGTCCGGGCCAAACCCACAGCAAGATCCCCTCCGTGTAGACCCGACGCGCCGTTTTCTTCCCTCTCCTCCCTCCGGTGCCCGCGCGGGCGCCCGTCCGTCGGGGGGCCACACCCGGAGACCGCGTGCTGCCTCTTCAGATATGCCACCCCCACCTTAGGCCTGTATGAGGGCCCGTGCGAGCTCCTATGATTGCTACCCTCCAAGGGCCCCCGTCCCGCCTAACTTGCAGCGGTTGACCAATATATCTAACCCTTTGACTTTCCCCGGACGGGCTTGACCAGTGGTCCTCTCGCACCTGTTATGGTAGGTCACCTAAACAAGGAACAACTTGGGACAACATCCGGGCCAAACCCATAGCAATATCCCCTCCGTGTAACCCGAACGCAGCCGTTTCCTTCCCCACCCCAGGTGCTGCGAGCGGCGGCGTCCGTGAGGGGGGCCACACCCCGGAGCCGCGTGCTTCCTCTTCAGACTGCCACCATACCTTACGGCATGTATGAGGGGCCAGTGCGACGCTCCGGTGGCCATTGCTAATCCCCCAGGGCCCCCGCCGGCCTAACCCTGTCAGTGTTACCCCGAGATCTAGCCTTTTCCTTTCCCTGGACGAAACTTTGCCAGTGGATCTCTCCACCCGTTGTGGTAGGTCAGCCATATGAACACTTGGGAGCAACGTCCGGCCAACCCCACAGCAAGATCCTCATCCGTTAGACCCACGCGGCCGTTTCCTCCCTCCAGGGGCCCCGGCGCGGCGCGTCCCTGAGGGGGGCCACACCCCCAGAGAAACGTGTGCTGCTCTTCAAGACATGGCACCACACCTTAAGAAGGCATTTATTAGGGCCCCGTTGCGACCCCCGATGCGTTGCTACCCCCAGGTCACCCGTCCCCCCCGCCTAACCCTGCAATGGTTGACCAGATGATCTAACACTTTTACTATCCCCGGACGGCTGTGACCCTGTGGACTCTCCGTGTAGACCCACGAACGCGGCCGTTTCCTCCCGCCAGGGTCGTCGGCGGCGCCTGTCCGTGAGGGGGCCACAACCCAGAGACGTGTGCTCCTCTTTCAGACATAGGCACCACACTTAAGGCCTGTAATGAGGGCCGGTGCTATGCTTCCGGTGGCGTTGCTTACCCCGCCCATGGCCCCCGTCCGCCTAACCCTGCAGCGGTGGACGCACGAGATCTACCCTTTTGATTCCTCTTACGGGCTTTGACCAGTGGAACCTCTCCCCCGGTGTGTAGGGTCAGCCCATAGTAACACTTGGGACACGTTCGGGCCAAACCCACGCAAGATCCCCATCCCCTCCATGTTACCCAACGCGCGTTTCCCCACTCCAGTGCCGGACGATCGGCTCGCCGTTATGGTGGGCCACCCTCGAGACGTTTGCTTGCCTCTTCCAGCGTGCGACCACAACCATAAGGCATGTATGAGGGCCCTGCGCGACGCTCCGGTGGCATTGCTACCACCCAGAGCCCCGTCCCGCTAACTGCAGCGGTTGACCACGAGTACTAAACTTTGATTTCTCCGGACAGCTTGACTAGTGTACCTCTCCACACGTTTTGGTAGGTCAGCCCATAGGAACACATGGGAGCAACATCCGGGCCAAACCCACAGCAAGATCACACCTCCTGGTAAAAAAAGACCCGGACGCGGCCGTTCCCCCTTCCAAGTGCCTGCGGCGGCGCCGTCCGTGAGGGGGCCACACCCCGGAGCCGCTGCTCCCTCTTCCAGACATGGCTACAACACCTTAAGGCATGTATCAGGGCCCTTGCCGATGCTCAGGTAGCATTGCCACCCCCCAGGGCCCCCGTCCCGCTAACCTGCAAAACGTTGACCACAGATCCTAACCCTTTGACATTCCTTTCCTCGGACGGCTTGACTAGTGGAACCTATCCACCGTTTGTGGTAGGTCAGCCCCATAGCAACACTTTGGGAGGCAATGTCCGGCCAAACCCACGCAGATCCCCTCCGTGTAGACCGACGCAGGGCCGTTTTCCCCCTCCATGTGCCGGGCGCCGCGCGCCTACAAGAGGGGGCCACACCACCCGGAGACGACGTGCTGCCTCTTCAGACATGCACCACACCTTAGGCATGTTGAGGGCCACGTGTACACTCCGATGGCATTGCTACCCTCAGGGCCCGCCGTCCCGCCTAACCTGAGCGGTTGACCACGAGATCTAAACCCTTTGACTTTCCTGATGGGCTTTGGACTCATGTACCTATCCACGCCGTTTGGAGGTCAGCCCATAGGAACACTTGGGAGCAAGTCCGGGCCAAACCCACAGCAAGATCCCTCCGTGTAGACCGACGCGTTGTTTTCCCCCTCCAAGGTGCCGGGGGCGCCGTCCAGAGGGGGCCACCACCCCGGAGACGCGTGCTGCCCTTCAGACATGCCACCACACCTTAAGGCATGTGAAGGGCCGTGCTCGTCTCCGGTGGCATTGCTAACCCCAGGGCCACCCGTCCCGCCTAACCACAGCGGTGACCACGAGATCTACCTTTGACTTTTCCCCGGAGCTTTGACAGTGGACCTCTCCACCCGTTGTGGTAGGTACAGCCCAAGGAACACTTGGGAGCAACGTCCGGGCCAAACCCACAGCAAGATCCCTCCCTGTAGACCCGACGCGGCCGTTTCCCCCTCCAAGGTGCCGGCGGCGGCCCTCCGTGAGGGGGGCCACCCCCCGAGACGCTGCTGCCTCTCCAGACATGCCACCACACTTAAGGCATGTATGAGGGCCGGTGGTGATGACGCTCCGTGGCATTGCTACCCCTAGGGCCCCCGTCCCGCCTAACCCTGCATGTGGTAACCACGAGATCTACACTTTGACTTTCCCCGACGGCTTTGACTAGTGGACCTCCCACCTTTTGTGGTAGGTCAGCCCATAGGACCCTGGGAGAAACGTCGGGCCAAACCCACAGCAAGATCCCCTCCGTGTAGACCCGACGGGGCCGTTTCCCCCCCCTCCAGGTGCCGGGCGGCGCGTCCGTGAGGGGGGCACCCCCCCGGAGACGCTGCTGCCTCTTCAGACATCCACCACACCACCTTAGGCATGTATGAGGGCCTCGGTGCGTGCTCCTGGCATTGCTACCCCCAGGGCCCCCGTCCGCCCTAACCCTGCAGCGGTTGACCACGAGATCTAACCCTTTGACTTTCCCCGGACGGGCTTTGACCCATGGGCCTCTCCACTCGTTGTGGTAGGTCAGCCCATAGGAACATTTGGGAGCAATGCCGGGCCAAACCCACAGCAAGATCCCCTCCGTGTAGACCCGACGCGGCCGTTCCCCCCTCCAGTGTGCCGGCGCGGCGCGTCCGTAGGGGGGGCCACACCCCGGAGACGCGTGCTGCCTCTTCAGACTATGCCACCACACCTAAGGCATGTATGAGGGCCCGGTGCGATGCTCTCCGATGGCATTGCTACCCCCCAGGGCCCCCGTCCCGCCTAACCCTGCAGGCGGTTGACCACGAGATCTAACCCTTTGACTTTCCCGAGGCTTTGACCAGTGGTCCTCTCCACCGGTTGTGGTAGGTCAGCCATAGGAACACTTGGGAGCAACTCCGGGCCAAACCCCAGCAAGATCCCCTCCGTGTAGACCCGACGCGCGTTCCCCTTCCCCCCCCAGGTGCGCGGCGGCGGCGTCCGTGAGGGGGGCCACACCCCGGAGCCGCGTGCTGCCTCTTCAGACATGCCACCATACCTTACGGCATGTATGAGGGCCCAGTGCGACGCTCCGGTGGCATTGCTAATCCCCCAGGGCCCCCGTCCCGCCTAACCCTGCAGTGGTTGACCACGAGATCTAGCCCTTTGCCTTTCCCTGGACGAACTTTGACCAGTGGATCTCTCCACCCGGTTGTGGTAGGTCAGCCCATAGGAACACTTGGGAGCAACGTCGGGCCAAACCCACAGCAAGATCCCCTCGTGTAGACCCGTGCGGCTTTCTCCCCCCTCAAGGTGCGGCGGCGCGCCGTCCGTGAGGGGGGGCCACACCCCGGAGACGCGTGCTGCCTCTTCGAATGCCACCACACCTTAAGGCATGTATGAGGGCCCGGTGACGACGCTCCGTAGCATTGCTACCCCAGGGCCCCCGTCCCGCCTAACCCTGCAGCGGTTGAGAACGAGATCTAACCCTTTGACTTTCACCGGACGGGCTTTGACCAGTGGACCACACCACCGTTGTGGTAGATCAGCCATAGGAACACTGGGAGCAGCCCGGCCAAACCCACGCAAGATCCCCTCCGTGTAGACCCGACGCGGCAGTTTCTCCACTCAAGGTGCCGGCGGCGGCGCTGTCCGTGAGGGGAGCCACACCCCGGAGCCGCGTGCTGCCTCTTCAGACATGCCACCACACCTTAACACATGTATCAGGCCCCGGTGCGACGCTCAGGTAGCATTACCACCCCCCAGGGCCCCCATCCCGCCTAACCCTGCAACGGTTGACCACGAGATCTAACCCTTTGACTTTCCTCGGACGGGCTTTGACTAGTGGACCTCACCACCCGGTTTTGTAGGTCAACCCATAGGAACACTTGGGAGCAACGTCCGGGCCAAACCCACAGCAAGATCCCCTCCATGTAGACCCCACCACCGCCTCCTCTCCCCCCTCCCTCAGGTGCCGACGGCGCGCCGTCCGTGAGGGGGCCACACCCCGGAGACGCGTGCTGCCTCTTCAGACATGCCACCACACCTGCATGATTAGCGCCCGGTGTGACGCTCCGGTGTCATCTACCCTCCCGGCCCCCTCCCGCCTAACCTGTAGCGGGTGACCACGAGATCTAACCCTTTGACTTTTCCCGACAGGCTTTGACCAGTGGACCTATCCCCGGTTGTGGTAGGTCCCAGGAACACTTGGGAGCAACGTCCGGGCCAAACCCACAGCAAGATCCCCTCCGTGTAGACCCGACACGGCCTTTTCCTCCCTCCAGGTGCCGGCGGCGGCACCGTCCGTGAGGGGGGCCACACCCCGGTGACTCGTGCTGCCTCTTCAGACATGGCACCACACCTTAAGACATGTATGAGGGCCCGGTGCGACGCTCCGGTGGCATTGCTACCCCCTAGGGCCCCCGTCCCGCCTAACCCTGCAGCGGTTGACCACGAGATCTAACACTTTGACTTTCCTCAGACGGGCTTTGACCAGTGGACCTCTCCACCCGGTTGTTGTAGGTAAGCCCATAGGAACACTTGGGAGCAACGTTCGGGCCAAACCCACAACAAGATCCCCTCCGTGTAGACCCGACGCGACCGTTTCCCCCCTCTAGATGCTGGCGGCGGCGCCGTCCGTGAGGGGGCCCACACCCCGGCGACGCGTGCTGCCTCTTCAGACATGCCACCACACCTTAAGGCATGTATGAGGGCCCGGTGCGATGCTCCGGTGGCATTGCTACCCGCCCAGGGCCCCCGTCCCGCCTAACCCTGCAGCGGTTGACCACGAGATCTAACCCTTTGACTTTCCCCGGATGGGCTTTGACCAGTGGACCTCTCCACCCGGTTGTGGTAGGTCAGCCCATAGGAACACTTGGGAGCAACGTCCGGGCCAAACCCACAGCAAGATCCCCTCCGTGTAGATCTGACGCGGCCGTTTCCCCCTCCAGGTGCCAGTGGCGGCGCTGTCCGTGAGGGGGCCACGCCTCGAAGACGCGTGCTGCCCCTTCAGACGTGCCACCACACCTTAAGGACTGAATGAGGGCCTGGCACGACGCTCCAATGGCATTGCTACCCCCCAGAGCCCCCGTCCCGCCTAACCATGCAGCGGTTGACCACGAGTACTAACCCTTTGACTTTCCTCGGATGGCTTTGACTAGTGGACCTCTCCACCCGGTTTGTGGTAGGTCAGCCCATAGGAACACTTGGGGCAATGTCCGGGCCAAACCCACAGCAAGATCACCTCCGTGTAACCCGACGCGCGCATTCCCCCTCCAAGTGCCAGCAGCGGCGCCGTTCGTGAGGGGCCACACCCGGAGACGCGTGCTGCCCTCTTCAGACATGCCACCACACACATTAAAGCATGTAGGAGGCCCGGTACGATGCTCCGGTGGCATTTGCTACCCCAGCCCCCGTCCCGCCTAACCCTGCATCGGTTGACCACGATATAACCCTTTGACTTTCCCCGGACGGGCTTTGACTAGTGGACCTCACCACCCGGTTGTGGTAGGTCAGCCCATAGGAATACTTAGGAGCAACGTTCGGGCCAAACCCATAGCAAGAAACCCTCCGGGTAGACCCGACGTGTCCGTTTCACCCCTCCAGGTGCCGACGGCGGCGCCGTCCGTCAAGGGGGCCACTCCTCGGAGACGCGTGCTGCCTCGTCAGACATGCCACCACACCTTAAGGCATGTATGAGGGCCCGGTGCGACGCTCCATTGGCATTGCTACCCTCCCAGAGACCCGCTCCCCCTAGCCCTGTAGCGGTTGACCACGAGATCTAACCTTTGACTTTCCACCCGACGGGCTTTGACCAGTGGACCTATCCTCCTGGGTGTTGTAGGTCATCCCATAGGAACAATTGGGAGCAATGTCCGGGCCAAACACAGAGCAAGATCCCCTTCGTGTAGACCCAACGCGGCCGTTTCCCCCCTCCAGGTGCCGGCCGCGGCGCCATCCGTGAGGGGGCCCACACCCCGGAGACACGTGCTGCCTCTTCAGACATGCCACCACATGTTAAGGCATGTATGAGGGCCTGGTGCGACGCTCCGGTGGCATTACCAGCCCCCAGGGCCCCCATCCCGCCTAACCCTGCAACGGTTGACCACGAGATCTAACCCTTTGACTTTCCTCGGACGGGCTTTGACTAGTGGACCTCACCACCCGGTTTTGGTAGGTCAACCCATAGGAACACTTGGGAGCAACGTCCGGGCCAAACCCACAGCAAGATCCCCTCCATGTAGACCCCACGCAACCGTTTCCCCTCTCCAGGTGCCGACGGCGCGCCGTCCGTGAGGGGGGCCACACCCCGGAGACGCGTGCTGCCTCTTCAGACATGCCACCACACCTGCATGTATTAGCGCCCGGTGTGACGCTCCGGTGTCATTGCTACCCTCCCAGGGCCCCCGTCCCGCCTAACCCTGTAGCGGGTGACCACGAGATCTAACCCTTTGACTTTTCCCAGACGGGCTTTGACCAGTGGACCTATCCACCCGGTTGTGGTAGGTCAGCCCATAGGAACACTTGGGAGCAACGTCCGGGCCAAACCCACAGCAAGATCCCCTCCGTGTAGACCCGACACGGCCTTTTCCTCCCTCCAGGTGCGGCCGGCGCGGCAACCGTCCGTGAGGGGGGCCACACCCCTGACTCGTGCTGCCTCTCAGACATGCACCACACCTAATAAGACATGTATGAGGGCCCGGCTACGCTCCGGTGCATTGCTACCCCCTAGGCCCCCGTCCCGCCTACCCTGCAGCGGTTGACCACGAGATCTAACACATTGACTTCCTCAGACGGCTTTGACCAGTGGACCTCTCCACCCGTTGTGGTAGGTAAGCCCATAGGAACACTTGGGAGCAACGTTCGGGCCAAACCACAACAAATCCCCCCGTGTAGACCCGACGCGACCGTTTCCCCCTCCAGTGCCGGCGGCGGCGCGGTCCGTGAGGGGGCCCACACCCCGCGACGCTGGCTCCCTTCAACATGCCCAACCAACCTTAGGCTGTATGAGGGCCCGGTGCGATGCTCCGTTGGCATTGCTACCGCCCAGGGCCCCCGTCCCCCTAACCCTCTGCAGCGGTTGACCACGAGATCTAACCCTTTGACTTTCCCGGAGTGGCTTTGGCCAGTGGACCTCTCCACCCGGTTGTGTAGGTCGCCCATAGAACACTTGGGAGCAACGTCCGGGCCAAACCCACAGCAGATCCCCTCCTGTAGATCTGACGCGGCCGCGTTTCCCCCCTCCAGGGGTGCAGTGGCGGCGCTGTCCGTGAGGGGGCCACGCCTCGAAGACGCGTGCTGCCTCTTCAGACGTGCCACCACACCTTAAGGACTGAATGAGGGCATGGCACGACGCTCCAATGGCATTGCTACCCCCCAGAGCCCCCGTCCCGCCTAACCCTGCAGCGGTTGACCACGAGTACTAACCCTTTGACTTTCCTCGGATGGGCTTTGACTAGTGGACCTCTCCACCCGGTTGTGGTAGGTCAGCCCATAGGAACACTTGGGAGCAATGTCCGGGCCAAACCCACAGCAAGATCACCTCCGTGTAGACCCGACGCGGCCATTCCCCCTCCAAGTGCCAGCAGCGGCGCCGTCCGTGAGGGGGCCACACCCCGGAGACGTGTGCTGCCTCTTCAGACATGCCACCACACATTAAGGCATGTATGAGGGCCCGGTACGATGCTCCGGTGGCATTGCTACCCCCAGGGCCCCCGTCCCGCCTAACCCTGCATCGGTTGACCACGATATAACCCTTTGACTTTCCCCGGACGGGCTTTGACTAGTGGACCTCACCACCCGGTTGTGGTAGGTCAGCCCATAGGAATACTTAGGAGCAACGTCCGGGCCAAACCCATAGCAAGAAACCCTCCGTGTAGACCCGACGTGTCCGTTTCCCCCCTCCAGGTGCCGACGGCGGCGCCGTCCGTCAGGGGGGCCACTCCCCGGAGACGCGTGCTGCCTCTTCAGACATGCCACCACACCTTAAGGCATGTATGAGGGCCAGTGCGACGCTCCATTGGCATTGCTACCCTCCCAGGGACCCCGTCCCGCCTAGCCCTATAGCGGTTGATCACGAGATCTAACCCTTTGACTTTCCCCGGACGGGCTTTGACCAGTGGACCTATCCTCCTGGTTGTGGTAGGTCATCCCATAGGAACAATTGGGAGCAATGTCCGGGCCAAACACAGAGCAAGATCCCCTTCGTGTAGACCCAACGCGACCGTTTCCCCCCTCCAGGTGCCGGCCGCGGCGCCATCCGTGAGGGGGCCCACACCCCGGAGACACGTGCTGCCTCTTCAGACATGCCACCACACGTTAAGGCATGTATAAGGGCCTGGTGCGACGCTCCGGTGGCATTGGTACCCCCAGGGCACCCGTCCCACCTAACCCTGTTGTGGTTGACCACGAGATCTAACTTGTTGACTTTACCCGGATAGGCTTTGACTAGTAGAGATCTCCACCCGGTTGTGGTAGGTCAGCCCATAGGAACACTTGGGAGCAATGTTCGGGCCAAACCCACAGCAAGATCCCCTCCGTGAAGACCAGACGCGGCCGTTTCCCCCCTCCAGGTGCCGGTGGCTGGGCTGTCCGTGAGGTGGGCCACACCCCGGAGACGCGTGCTGCCTCTTCAGACATGCCACCACACCTTAAGGCATCTTTGAGGGCCTGGTACGATGCTCCGGTGGCATTGCTACCCCCGGGGCACCCGTCCCGCCTAACCCTGCAGCGGTTGACTACGAGATCTAACATTTTGACTTTTCCCAGACGGACTTTGACCAGTGGACCTCTCAACCTGGTTGTGGCAGGTCAGCCGATAGGAATACTTGGGAGCAACGTCCGGGCCAAACCCACAGCAAGATCCCATTCGTGTAGACCCGACGCGGCCATTTCCCCACTCCAGGTGCCGGCGGCGGCGCCGTCCGTGAGGAGGGCCACACCTCGGAGACACGTGCTGCCTCTTCAGACATGCCACCACACCTTAAGGCAAGTATGAGGACCCGATGCGATGGTCCGGTAGCATTGCTACCCCCCCAGGGCCCCCGTCCCGCCTAACCCTGCATCTGTTGACCACGAGATCTAACCCTTTGACTTTCCACGGAAGGGCTTTGACTAGTGGTCCTCTCCACCCGGTTGTGGTAGGTCAGCCAGTAGGAACACTTGGGAGCAACGTCCGGGCCAAACCCACAGCAAGATCACCTCCGTGTAGACCCGACGCGGCCGTTCCCCCCTCCAGGTGTCGGCGGTGGCGTCGTCCGTGAGGGAGGCCACAACCCGGAGACGTGTGCTGCCTCTACAGACATGCCACCACACCTTAAGGCATGTATGAGGGCCCGGTGAGACACTCCGTTGGCATTGCTACCCTCCCAGGGCCCCCGTCCCGCCTAACCTGTAACACCCCCAGTGGTTAGCTACAGTGATCACCCTTTTGATAATGCCTTGTCATCATGATCAACAGTGCCTAGACATCATTTGGATCATATCCCTTCTAGTTCAAATTCAAATGGAAATTCAAACTTCAATTAAATTCAAAGAAAAAAAGTTGTTCAAATCCAGAAAGTAAAATGTTCATAAAATTGTAAATAATCCAGAGACTATTCCAAAACTATAATCAACATATATTAAATAAATTAAGCGACTTAAACATCCTCAAACAGTGGCTGAAAACATTATTTAATAACCAATTAATTAATATAATATAGATATGAAATGATAAATACCCCAAACTAGTTTTTGGTGATAGGGTATGTTGCACTGTGATTTATGGACCACTTCATATATTTTACAAAAATCATTTAGTCCCCAAATAATTTACAAAACAGAAAAGAAAAGAAAGCAGAAAAAGAGAAAATGCCTGAACTACTGTGCACTTAGGCCTACTATCTACAGTGCTAGCCCAGCCCGTTCTCCCACTTGTCTCCCTCTTCCTGCTCATCCGTGCGCAGCTGTCGACCGCGCGCGCGCTGCGCCCAGGCCCCCCTGCTCGACACCCGCGCCCGCTGTGGAGGGGATAAGAGCCCCCTCGCCCGTCCCTGTGAACCCTAGCCCCTCAGGCGCTCGCCCGCGCCTCTTCTCTATCTTTTCCCCACTCACCCGAGAGGTCGCCGCCGCGCCGCTCTGAATCCCGCGGCCACCATCGCCCTCGCTTGCCGCTAGGCTGCCCCTGAGCTCCGCCTGAGACCGCCACTCCGCCTGCTACATTGAGCCGGAGCTCAGAGCCCCTGCTTCGCCCGCGTCGACCTCGGATTGCCAGAGATCGCTGCCGGTCATCGTCGTCGTTTTCGGCCACGACGAGCCTCCCCGAGCCGGCTTGCGCACATCTACAGGCCACTGTGAGCTGCTGCGTCGATCCCTCCTCTCCCCGCTCTCTTTCCGTATCCGTAGATGCCGTCCCTGACATGCCCGAGCTCGCCGCCGTGTAGCTCGTCGTCGGCAACAATTCGGCGACCGAACGACCCCGCGCTCGTGCCCATCGTCTTCGCCGCGTCGAGTAGATCCTCCCTAGCTGCTTAGTTAGCTCGTGCGCGCGCCGTATCACCTTTTTGCCACCACGTCTGAGCGCCGCCGCCCGCCTCCGAGCTCGCCGTCGCCGCTCCGGTGCGACTCCGGCGAGGCCGACCCCACCACTAGATGCGCCGCAGCTTCCCAGTCCGAATGCCCCCAGCCCCGCTGCAAACCGAGCCCCGTGGCAACTTTCCGGCCAAGTCCGGTGAACATCCGCCGCGGGAGTTGTCACCGGCGCTGATCCGGTGCCGGCGCTGACCTAGCCAACCGGGCCCCACCGCCAGTGCCATTGACTGCGGGCCCCGCGGGCCCCGTTGACCTGGGTCAACTGCTGACGTGGCACAGTGGCCCACTGACCTGCGGGCCCCAGCGCCTAATTAACCCTAATTCAAATTGAAACTAATTGTAATTAGTATAAGACACTGACAGGTGGGTCCCGCTAGTTGATTAGGACTAGATTAGTTAATTTAACTCTGTTAATTAGTCCAGTCACTGACCAGTGGGACCCACGGGTCAGGTTTGACTGGTCAGCCCGTCTGTTGACTGTTGATGTCAGCGTTACGTCAAGATGACATCACCCTGTACTATTCTGGATAATGTTGATTTAAAATGATTTAATAATTTCAGAATATTGTTTAAAACTTTAAAAAATCATAGAAAATAATCTATAACTCAGATCGAAATACTTTCTACATGAAAGTTGCTCAGAATTTCGAGACGAATCCAAATACGCGATCCGTCCGTCCGTCACACATCCCTAGCTATCCGAACATGGAACCATCCCCCTTCGGTGATTTGTTTGACAAATGTTCCGAACCGGGAAAACATTCCCGGATGGATTCCCCCTTCCTCGGTAACTTGCAACCGTACGTCAGAACACCCCTAGCTCGGCGTATTGTCATGTCATGCTCTTGTTTGCTTCTTATTTACTGTTTCTTCCCCCTCTTCTCTCTCGGTAGACCCCGACACCGACATTGTCCCCGAGACCGACGCAGCTCATGAGCCCGACGCCACCGTTGACGACCTTGCCCTTGCCGCCCAGCAACCAGGCAAGCACCCCTCCTTTGAGCATACCGATATCGCCTATTCTTTCTCTCTCATGCTTGCATTAGAAATGCTGCTGCTATTGCTTTACCAATTTTGATGCATAGCCTGTTTATTGTAACCTGCATTTGAAACCTTACCTGCTTATCCTAAACTGCTTAGTATAGGCTGGGTAGAGACCTATCAGTGACCCCACTAGTCCCGACTGCCACGCTGGATCATCAGAAGACCCGATCAACGGGATTGAAGACCAGGCCCCGGCACCGCACATCACCCCCTTAGTTGTAACAACACTGCAGCGTTATTATCGAGTGCCGAGGGTGAAACCTCTGGTAGCACATCTGATGATAACTCTGTAGAGTAGCTATTCGGTCGTGCTCATCGAGGGTGATTCCTTCTTCACCGCTTTTGATAACGACGCCGTCGTACAACACCTCAAGTGTGAACCCAGCGAGGGTGATTCCTCCGAGTTCACCTTGACAGATACATCTTGTAGGAATCCAACGAGGGTGATACCTCGGATTCCCCTGATGTTATGGACACACAGATACTTGGACTGTATTATTGTTACTTGGAAAGGCGGGTCGACCGTGAGGGGTACCCGCGTGTGATGTCAAGACGGGTTGCCTGGATGGTGCCCGAGTGATGAATACGAGGCGTGGTCGGGCATTCTTGGCCCTTGTCGCAAGTCCTCGAGACGGGGTGACGGGGTCACATCGATCGTGATTCTTTGCTCGTTACCGCACTACCAACACACTACGAATTGGATATGTGATCTGAGTGGGCCTCTGGCCCGATAGCACTAACCATCACGCGGCAATAGTTATGGGCACTTCGCATCATGGCATCAGCTGAAAGTTCTGTCAGACGTCCAGTTCAGCATTGTGGCACGGTCGGATCGTACCGACAATCCGAGGCGGTGCTGGTATCCACCCTGCACACAATGACCCGAAGTGCACAGGGCGATGGCCCAAGACCCCTGAGCGCTTAGGTTGTAGACCGGCGGGGACCTCTCTGCTGATCTCTAGGTAGGGTTGCGGTGTGTCGTTTGGCCGAGGCCGGGCATGACCCAGTAAGTGTGTCCGGCCGGAGTTGAGCGAGCGTGGTGGGTAAGTTGGTGCACCCCTGCAAGGAAGAACTAATCTATGCATAGCCGGATCCTCGGTAACCGATGCTCGGAGTTGTATCCCGATTGATACAACTAGAACTGGATACTTGGATACTATGGCTCTGGGATTGCTTCTCGCATTGAGTCGAGAAGGGATCTCAGGACGAGGTTGATGACTATATGGCTCGGGGATTGCTTTCTCGCTGGGAGTCGACAAAGGATCTCTGGGTGAGGTTGATGACACTACTAGTATATTATTCTGTGCTAATCTACACTCTTCTAATGCTGCAAGACCGCTGAAGATGCTAGTCTTCGATAGGACCAGGCCCAGTCCACATATACAGCCTTCCTTTGATAATGTTGCATATGTAGTGTAGATCCTTGCTTGCTGAGTACTTTGGATGAGTCCTCACGGTTGCTTTACTTTCTTTTTCCTCCATATCCTTTTGATGCAACCAGATGACGAAGCCCCGGATACAGCTGCCCCCCCCCCCTGCTGACGATCGCTACTACTACCCCCCCCCCCGAGGGTGGATACTACTATGAGTTGGCTCACGACCAGGAGTAGGATCGGAGGGTCCCAGGCAGGAGGCCTACGCCTTTCGATCGTAGTGTTTTCTTTAGTCCCGCCTTTTAAGGGCCTTTCTGTGTTTTCTTTTATATCTGTACTCAGATATCTGATGCTTCCGCTGACGCTTGTAAGTGAGCTTATGTATTCGAGCCCTCGAGGCCCCTGGCTTGTAATATAAAGCTTGTATGACTTTATTTATGTCTTAGAGTTGTGTTGTGATATCTTCTCGTGAGTCCTTAGGCTTGATTGTGTGCATTTGCATGTATGATTAGTGCACGATTGAGCCGGGGGCGTCACAAGTTGGTATCAGAGCCGACTGACTGTAGGAACCCCTTTCCAACTCCTTGACCGAAGATTGAGTCTAGTAACCGAAAACTGTTTTACTAACTTGGCTGTGTGGCTTACGGGCCCATGTCGCCAATAGGGTGGTATTAGGATCTTTTACTTCTCGACCTTTACTCTGGGACTCTGATCTCTCTTCTATTTGGGTTAAAATTTTAATAACTCCAATATTAGGTTCTCGTGATCACATCCACCCGGTGTTCTGAAAATTTTCCCCCTTCCTTCAAGATTGCGGTCCAGGTTCTGCCTGCAGGATCCTTTTATCGAGGGCACCCTGTATTGTCACTTGCAGATTCCTTGCCCCATCAGTTTTCTCCGACGTGGATGTAGCCTTTGCTATGTCTTGTTGTGTGCTTCCTTACCGCGTGCCTACGCGCTGCCTAGTTTGTCTAGCTGCGAGCATTCCCGGGCGCGTACTATCCGTTTGAATCCAACTCTGTGCATGGATTGGTATGTCTTTAACGACTACTATCTTATATCTAATGCCCTTCTTATTCCTTACACAGGTTACATCGTGAATGGCCTCATACACTTGCAGTTTTTTTCTTGCTAAGCTGCCCCTGTTCATTTGACAGGATGGCTGATGATCCCCCACCTCCACCTTATATTGCCGCAATGATGCAGCAGTTTGAATTGAACCGTCAGGTTATGACCAGGATATTGGCTCAGTTCCCAAACCAGAATGCTCATCAATAGCCTACCCCAATAACACTGCAAGAATTTGTGCACCTCAACCCGTCTGTTTTCCGCAACTCCACCAATCCTATGGATGCTGATGATTGGCTTCGTGACATCCTGTTTGAGATGGAATCAACTAATGTTGCCCCTGACAGTTATGTCACTTTTGCGACATTCCACCTTAAGGGCCCAGCTGCTTAATGGTGGGAAAGCCACAAGGGTATGTTGCCTGCTGAAACTGTATCCACTTGGCAGGAATTTCAGTCAGCTTTTCATGCATGGTACATTCCTCAAGGTCTGATGGACCAGAAGAAGCAGGAGTTCCGCAAACTCTCTCAGGATACAATGACTGTGGATGAATATTAGAGGAAATTACTTGAATTGTCTCGCTATGCTGAAGATGACATCTGCACTGACGCACGCAAGTAGGAGAAATTCCGTGAAGGACTGCGCACTTATATAAACCTTGCACTTGCTGTCCATGATTCCACAGGCTTCGCAACGCTTGTCAGCCAATCTTTCCAAGTTGAAACTGCTCTGACTAAGTACCAGGAGTCACTCAAGCGTACTCGAGATGTTGGCTCATCCTCGGGTCAGCCTGTTCAGAAACGTCGAGTCTGGATTTCCCACAATGTTTACCACCGACCTGCTCCAACACCAAGGCAGTCATATGTTGCACCTCGTTTGCCTTCACTGTCGAGACAGCTAACGGTTCCTGATGGACCGCCTAATGCTATGGCTTCTCCTCAGGTTGCACCACGCCCTCCTAATGATCGTAAGAGGAGTTGTCGAAACCGCCGATTCAGAAACCGTAAT
Source organism: Thinopyrum elongatum (assembly GCA_011799875.1). Classification (NCBI taxonomy): domain Eukaryota; kingdom Viridiplantae; phylum Streptophyta; class Magnoliopsida; order Poales; family Poaceae; genus Thinopyrum; species Thinopyrum elongatum. The sequence continues at coordinate 79,120,823 of CM022302.1, read as the reverse complement.
ATCATGCCGTCTGCTGTTGTACTTGGCCATGCCAATCACGTCAATGCTGAAAAGGCTCAGAAGGAACCGACTATCATGCTGGGAACACTCTCTGTGAATTCAGTACCAGCCTCTGTTCTCTTTGATTCAGGAGCATTGCATGCTTTTGTGTCCCAACAATTTGCTCAGTCGCATGAGTTATACCTGGAAGAATTACCCACTCCTCTAATGGTTCAATCCCCGAGATCCAAGTGGCAAACTACAATGCTAAGCCCTCACAACCACATCGAGATTGGAGGTCTACTTTTTCCGGTTTCTCTCATTGTACTTGGACCTTCCGACATAGACATCATTCTCGGTATGGACTAGTTGACAGCCCAGAATGCTTTGATTGACTGTGCTACTAAGACGGTCCAGCTCACACACCCTTCTGGCCAGGTGATCAACTACTCAGCCCGAATAGCACAGGATGCTGAGAGCCAGATATATGCTCTGAATGCATTGAATGCTTCACCTCTTGAAGGCATCGAGAACGTTCCAGTTGTTCATGATTTTCAAGATGTCTTTCCAGAAGAACTTCCAGGAATACCCCCTGCTAGAGCTGTGGAGTTTGTCATCGACTTGAAACCAGGCACAACTCCTATTGCGAAGCGTCCTTATAAAATGCCTCCGCACCACCTTGTCGAACTTAAGGAAGAAATTGACAAGTCACTTAAGAAGGGTTTCATCCGCCCCAGTTCCTCTGCTTGGGGAGCACCTTCACTCTTCGTTAAGAAGAAGGATGGAACTAACCGATTGGTTCAGGATTATCGGCCCATTAACCAAGCCACAATTCAGAATAAATATCCGCTTCCCCGGATCAATTATTTGTCTGATCAACTTGCTGGATCATCGGTGTTTTCTAAACTCGACTTGAGGTTGGGATATCATCAGATCCGTGTTCGTGAAGAGGATATTCCGAAGACTTCATTTGTTACTCGCTATGGTTCTTATGAGTATACTGTAATGTCATTTGGCTTAACAAATGCTCCAGCCACATTCTCCTGTCTAATGAATTACATCTTCATGGATTACCTCGACAAGTTCATCGTGGTATATCTAGATGATATTTTGGTATATTCAAAGAATAAGGAAGAACATGCTGAACACCTCCGTCTTGTACTGGAAAGGCTTCGAGAACACCAGTTGTATGCCAAATACTCCAAATGTGAATTTTGGCTTTCTGAAGTAACCTACCTTGGTCATGTGATCTCCAAGGATGGCATTGCTGTTAACCCAGAACGAGTTCAGGCTATCCTTGACTGGACTCCTCCGAAGAACGTCAAGCAAGTGAGAAGTTTTCTCGGTCTTGCAAGTTATTGCCGTCGTTTGGTCGAGAATTTTTCAAAGATTGCTAAGCCTTTGACTGATCTGCTTCACAAGGGCGTTAAGTTTGAATGGACAAAAATTGCCAGGAAAGTTTTCAAACACTCAAAGACAAGCTAACATCTGCCCCAGTACTTGCTCCTCCGGATTCCCGCAAGGACTTTGTGATCTATTGTGACGCATCCCGTGAAGGATTAGGCTGTGTCCTAATGCAAGAGCGTAAAGTGATTGCTTATGGCTCTCGTCAGTTGCACCCACATGAAGAGAACTATCCAGTACATGATCTAGAACTAGCTGCTGTGATCTATGCACTGCAGTTGTGGCGACATTACCTTCTCGGTAATCATTGCGAGATATACACGGATCATAAAAGTCTGAAGTACTTGTTCACTCAACCATCCCTGAACCTCAGTCAGCAAAGATGGATGGAGGCCATTGCGGACTATGATTTGGGTATTTCCTATACCCCTGGCAAGGCTAACGTGATGGCTGATGCCTTAAGCCGCAAGTCCTATTGCGACAACCTCATGGTTAGGCGAGCTCAACCTCGTCTTTTTGAAGAACTGCGCAAGCTGAATCTGCGTATTGTTCCACAGGGTTCTCTTAATAACCTTGTGATACAACCAGATCTCGAGAAAGCTGTTAAGGATGCGCAAGCTAAAGATGCTGAAATTGATCTGATGAAGAAAAATCTTCACCTTGAAAAGTACAGGGATTTCTCGCTGTCTGAAGATGGAACCTTATATTTCAGAGACCGCATTGTGGTACCTCGCTTCGAGCTTATGACTGATAAGGTCATGAAGGAGGAACATGATACACCGCTGTCTATTCATCCGGGTAGCACCAAGATGTATCGTGATCTCCGTCAAAGGTACTGGTGGTCTAAAATGAAGCAAGATATTGCTCGGTACGTTGCTGAATGTGATGTGTGTCGTCGCATTAAAGCAGAACATCAGAAGCCTGCTAGAATTCTGCAACCACTTCCTATTCCTCTATGGAAATGGGATAAGGTTTAGATGGATTTCATTACTGGCCTTCCCAGGTCACAGAAGGGTCACGATGCTATTCTTGTCGTCGTTGATCAACTTTCCAAAGTTGCACACTTTCTGCCTGTCAAGGAGACGATCACTGCTAGTCAGTTAGCAGAATTATATATCTCCAGAATTGTTTCACTCCACGGCATTCCGAAGGAGATTAGTTTGGACCGTGGTGGTCTTTTCAGCTCCAAGTTCTGGGAAAGTTTCCAAGAAGCTATGGGAACTCATATTACCTGGAGTACAGCTTATCACCCTCAATCCCAAGGCCAAGTCGAGCGAGTCAATCAAGTGCTTGAAGACATGCTTCGGGCATGTGTTATATCGTTCCGTAAGAAGTGGGAAGAATCTCTCCCGTATGCCGAGTTCTCGTATAACAACAGCTATCAAGCCAGCTTGAAAATGGCACCCTTCGAAGTACTCTATGGACGTAAGTGTTGAACCCCTCTGAATTGGTCAGAAACTGGGGAACGACTGCTCGTGGGTCCGGATATTATTCAACACGCCGAAGAGCAAGTCTGTATCATTCGAGAAAATCTCAAGGCGGTTCAGGACCGCCAGAAGAGCAACTACGATCACAAACGATGGGGTTTGACTTATCAACCTGGTGATCAAGCTTATCTACATGTCACCCATATGAAGGGCACTCACCGTTTTGGAATCAAGGGCAAGCTAGCTCCGCGCTACATTGGTCCTTTCCGCAATGTTGCAAGACGTGGTCAGGTGGCATATAAATTGGAGTTGCCGCCACAATTCTCTCATATCCATGACGTCTTCCATGTGTCGCAACTTCGTCGTTGCTTCAAGGAATCTCCGCACAGAGCAGTGGATCACGAAATGCTCGAATTGCAAGATGATCTATCCTATAAGGAGCATCCGATCCGCATTCTCGATGAAGCTGAACGTCGGACCCGTTAAAAGGTTACCAAGTTCCTCAAAGTGCAGTGGTCAAATCGTACTGAAGATGAAGCCACTTGGGAACGCGAAGATAATCTTCGTGCGGAATACCCCGAACTTTTTCCTTCTACCTCTTAATTCTCGGGGCGAGAATTCTTGTTAGTGGAGGAGACTTGTAACACCCCCAGTGGTTAGCTACAGTGATCACCCTTTTGATAATGCTATGTCATCATGATCAACAGTGCCTAGACATCATTTGGATCATATCCCTTCTAGTTCAAATTCAAATGGAAATTCAAACTTCAATTAAATTCAAAGAAAAAAAAAGTTGTTCAAATCCAGAAACTAAAATGTTCATAATATTGTAAATAATCCAGAGACTATTCTAAAACTATAATCAACATATATTAAATAAATTAAGTGACTTAAACATCCTCAAATAGTGGCTGAAAACATTATTTAATATCCTATTAATTAATATAATATAGATATGAAATGATAAATACCCCAAACTAGTTTTTGGTGATAGGGTATGTTGCACTGTGATTTATGGACCAGTTCATATATTTTACAAAAATCATTTAGTGCCCAAATAATTTCCAAAACAGAAAAGAAAAGAAAGCAGAAAAACAGAAAAGGCCTAAACTACTGTGCACTTAGGCCTACTATCTATAGTGCCAGCCCAGCCCGTTCTCCCACTTGTCTCCCTCCTCCTGCTCATCCGCGCGCCGCTGTCGACCGCGCGCGCGCGCCGCACCCAAGCCCCCCTGCTCGACACCCGCGCCCGCCGTGGAGGGGATAAGAGCCCCCTCGCCCGTCCCCGCGAACCCTGGCCCCTCAGGCGCTCGCCCGCGCCTCTTCTCTCTCTTTTCCCCACTCAACCGAGAGGTCGCCGCCGCGCCACTCTGAATCCCGCGGCCACCGCCGCCCTCGCTCGCCGCTAGGCTGCCCCTGTGCTCCGCCTAAGACCGCCGCTCCGCCTTCTACATAAAGCAGGAGCTCAGAGCCCCTGCTTCGCCCGCGTCGACGTCGGATTGCCAGAGATCGCCGCTGGTCTTCATCATCGTTTCCGGCCACGACGAGCCTCCCCGAGCTGGCTTGCGCACATCTACAGGCCACTGTGAGCTGCTGCGTCGATCCCTCCTCTCCCCGCTCTCTTTCCGTAGCCGTAGATGCCGTCCCCGAAATGTTCGAGCTCGCTGCCGCGTAGCTCATCGTCGGCAACCATCCGGCGACCCAACGACCCCGCGCTCGTGCCCATCGTCTTCGCCGCGTCGAGTAGATCCTCCCTAGCTGCTTAGTTAGCTCGTGCGCACGCCGTATCGCCTTTTTGCCACCACGTCCGAGCTCCGCCGCCCGCCTCCGAGCTCGCCGTCGCCGCTCCGGTGCGACTCCGGTGAGGCCGACCCCACCACTAGATGCGCCGCAGCTTCCCCGCCCGAATGCCCCCAGCCCCGCTGCAAACCGAGCCCCGTGGCGACTTTCCGGCCAGGTCCGGCGAACATCTGCCGCGGGAGTGGTCGCCGGTGCTGCTTCGGTGCCGGCGCTGACCTGGCCAGCCGGGCCCCACCGCCAGTGCCACTGACTGCGGGCCCCGCGGGCCCCGTTGACCTAGGTCAACTACTGACGTGGCATAGTGGCCCACTGAACTGCGGGCCCCAGCGCCTAATTAACCCTAATTCAAATTGAAACTAATTGTAATTAATGTAAGACACAGACAGGTGGGTCCCGCTAGTTGATTAGGACTAGATTAGTTAATTTAACTCTGTTAATTAGTCCAGTCACTGACCAGTGGGACCCACTGGTCATGTTTGACTGGTCAGCCCGTCTGTTGACTGCTGACATCAGCATTACGCCAAGATGATGTCACCTTGTACTGTTCTGGATAATGTTGATTTAAAATGATTTAATAATTTTAGAATATTGTTTAAAACTTTGAAAAATCATAGAAAATAATCCGTAACTCAGATCGAAAAACTTTGTACATGAAAGTTGCTCAGAATTTCGAGATGAATCCGAATACGCGGTCCGTTCATCCGTCACACATACCTAGCTATCCGAACATGGAACCGTCCCCCTCCGGTCATCTGTCTGACAAATGTCCGGAACCGGGAAAACATTCCCGGATGGATTCCCCCTTGCTTGGTAACGTGCAACCGTACGTCAGAACACCCCTAGCTCTACGTATTATCATGTCATGCTCTTGTTTGCTTTATATTTACTGTTTCTTCCCCCTCTTCTCTCTCGGTAGACCCCGACACCGACGTCGTCCCCGAGACCGACGCAGCTCAGGAGCCCGACGCCACCGTTGATGACCTTGCCTTGCCGCCGAGCAACCAGGCAAGCACCCCCCCTTTGAGCATACCGATATCGCCTATTCTTTCTCTCTCATGCTTGCATTAGAAATGCTGCTGCTATTGCTTTACCTATTCTGATGCATAGCCTGTTTATTGTAACCTGCATTTGAAACCTTACCTGCTTATCCTAAACTGCTTAGTATAGGCTGGGTAGAGACCTATCAGTGACCCCACTAGTCCCGACTGCCCCGCTGGATCATCAGAAGACCCGATCAACGGGATTGAAGACCAGGCCCCGGCACCGCACATCAACCCCTTAGTTGTAACGACACTGCAGCATTATTATTGAGTGCCGAGGGTGAAACCTCTTGTAGCACTTCTGATGATAACTCTGTAGAGTAGCTATTCGGTCGTGGTGATCGAGGGTGATTCCTTCTTCACCGCTTCCGATAACGACGCCGTCGTACAACACCTCAAGTGTGAACCCAGCGAGGGTGATTCCTTCGAGTTCACCTTGACGGATACATCGTGTAGGAATCCAATGAGGGTGATACCTCGGATTCCCCTGATGTTATGGACACACGGATACTTGGACTGTATTATTGTTACTTGGAAAGGCGGGTCGACCCTGAGGGGTACCCGCGTGTGATGTGAACATGGATTGCCTGGATGGTGCCCGAGTGATGAATACGAGTCATGGCCGGGCATTCTTTGCCCTTGCCGCAAGTCCTCGAGACGGGGCAATGGGGTCACATCGATCGTGAGTCTCTGCTCGTTACCGCACTACCAACACACTACGATTTGGATATGTGATCTGAGTGGGCCTCTGCCCCGATAGCACTAACCATCACGCGGGAATAGTTATGGGCACTCCGCATCGTGGCATCAGCCGAAAGTTCTGTCAGACGTCCAGTTCAGCATTGTGGTACGGCTGGATCGTACCGACCATCCGAGGCGGTGCTGGTATCCACCCTGCACACAACGACCCGGAGTGCACAGGGCGATGGCCCAAGACCCCTGAGCGCTTAGGTTGTAGACCGGCGGGGACCTGTCTGCTGAGCTCTAGGTAGGGTTGTGGTGTGTCGTTTGGCCGAGGCCGGGCATGACCCAGTAAGTGTGTCCGGCCGGAGTTAAGCGAGCATGGTGGGTAAGTTGGTGCACCCCTGCAGGGAATAACTAATCTATGCATAGCCGGATCCTCGGTAACAGACGTTCGGAGTTGTATCCCGATCGATACAACTAGAACTGGATACTTGGATACTATGGCTCTGGGATTGCTTCTCGCAGGGAGTCGAGAAGGGATCTCAGGACGAGGTTGGTGACTATATGGCTCTGGGATTGCTTTCTCGCTGGGAGTCGAGAAAGGATCTCTGGGTGAGGTTGATGACATTACTACTATATTATTCTGTGCTAATCTACACTCTTCTAATGCTGCAAGACCGCTGAAGATGCTAATCTTCGATAGGACCAGGCCTCCTCTCTATTCTGGCATTTCTGCAGCCTAGTCCACATATACAGCCATCCTTTGATAATGTTGCATATGTAGTGTAGATCCTTGCTTGCTGAGTACTTCGGATGAGTACTCACGGTTGCTTTACTTTCTTTTTCCCCCATATCCTTTTGATGCAACCAGATGACGGAGCCCCGGATACAGCTGCCCACCCCCCCCCCCCCCCCCCCCCCCCCTCCCCCCCCCCCCCCGCCGCCGATCGCTACTACTACTACCCCGAGGATGGATACTATTACGAGTTGGCTGATGATCAGGAGTAGGATCGAAGGGTCCCAGGCAGGAGGCCTACGCCTTTCAATCGTAGTGTTTTCTTTAGTCCCGCATTTTAAGGGCCTTTCGGTGTTTTCTTTTATATCTGTACTCAGATATCTGATGCTTCCGCTGACGCTTGTATGCGAGCTTATGTATTCGATCCCTCGAGGCCCCTGGATTGTAATATAAAGCTTGTATGACTTTATTTTAGTTTTAGAGTTGTGTTGTGATATCTTCCCTGTAGTCCTTAGGCTTGATCGTGTGCTTTTGCGTGTATGATTAGTGCACGATTGAGCCGGGGGCGTCACATAACCCTGTTGCGTAATCACGAGTCTAACCCTTTGACTTTCCTCGACGGGCTTTGACCACTGGACCTCTCCACCCGGTTGGTAGGTCAGCCCATAGGAACACTTGGGAGCAACGTCCGGCCAAAACCCACAGCAAGATCTCCTCCGTGTAGACCCGACGCGGCCGTTTCCCCCCTCAAGGTGCCGGTGGTGGCGCCGTCCGTGAGGGGGGCCACACCCCGGAGACGCGTGCTGCCTCTTCAGACATGCCACCACACCTTAAGGCATTTATGATGGCCCGGTGCGATGCTCCGGTGGCATTGCTACCCCCTATGGCCCTCGTCCCGCCTAACCCTACAACGGTTGACCACGAGATCTAATCCTTTGACTTTCCCTGGACGGGCTTTGACCAGTGGACCTCTCCACCCGGTTGTGGGAGGTCAGCCCATAGGAACACTTGGGAGCAACGTCCGGGCCAAACCCACAGCAAGATCCACTCCGTGTAGACCCGACGCGGCTGTTTCCCCCTTGAGGTGCCAGTGGCGGCGCCGTCCGTGAGGGGGGCCACACCCCGGAGCCGCGTGCTGCCTCTTCAGACATGCCACCACACCTTACGGCATGTATGAGGGCCCAGAGCGACGCTCCGGTGGCATTGCTACTCCCCCAGGGCCCCCGTCCCGCCTAACCCTGCAGCAGTTGACCACGAGATCTAACCCTTTGACTTTCCTCGGACGGACTTTGACCAGTGGATCTCTCCACCCGGTTATCGTAGGTGAGCCCATAGGAACACTTGGGAGCAATGTCCAGGCCAAACCCACAGCAAGATCCCGTCCGTGTAGACCGACGCGGCCGTTTCCCCCCTCAAGGTGCCGGGGGCGGCGCCGTCCGTGAGGGGGGCCACACCCCGAAGACGCGTGTTGCCTATTCAAACATGCCACCACACCTTAAGGCATGTATGAGGGCCTGGTGCGATGCTCCGGCGGCATTGCTACCCTCCTAGGGCCCCCGTCCCGCCTAACACTGTAGCGGTTGACCACGAGATCTAACCCTTTAACTTTTCCCGGACGGGCTTTGACCAGTGGACCTCTCCACCTGGTTGTGGTAGGTCAGCTCATAGGAACACTTGGGAGCAACGTCCAGGCCAAACCCACAGCAAGATCCCCTCCGTGTAGACCCGACGCAGCCGTGTCCCCCCTCCAGGTGCCGACGGCGGCACCGTCCGTGAGGGGGTCCACACCCCACAGACGCGTGCTGCCTCTTCAGACATGCCACCACACCTTAAGGCATGTATGAGGGCCTGGTGCGACGCACCGGTGGCATTGCTAACCTCCCCAATGCCCCCGTCCCACCTAACCCTGCAGCGGTTCACCACGAGATCTAACACTTTGACTTTCCCCGGACAAGCTTCACTAGTGGACCTCTCCACCCGGTTGTGGTAGGTAACCCCATAGGAACACTTGGGAGCAACGTCCGGGCCAAACCCACAACAAGATCCCCTCCATGTAGATCCGACGCGGCCTTTTCCCCCCTCCAAGTGCCGGCGGCGGCGTCGTCCATGAGGGGGGCCACACCCCGGAGACGCGTGCTGCCTCTTCAGACATGCCACCACACCTTCAGGCATATATGAGGGCCCAGTGCGATGCCCCGGTGGCATTGCTACCCCCCAGGGCCCCAGTCCCGCCTAACCCTGCAGCGGTTGACCCCGAGATCTAACCCTTTGACTTTCCCCGGACAGGCTTTGATGAGTGGACCTCTCTACCCGATTGTGGTAGGTCACTGTTGGGCCCCTTTCTGGGAATAAATCTCAGAAAAAGGTCCTAAGTCACACCAGCCCCAAGATCACACAACTGGTGGACTTCCTTGATACAGATAACCAGTACAAATAATATTACCAGGGTTGAGTCTGAAGGCTCAACAAAACTATTACAAACTCGCCAAGTATAGGCAGTGGCGGAATATGACAGTGGTGTGGTGGTGGTACAATCTCTGATACAATAACGTAAAGCCAAGCGTCAGAGTGAGGCTTGACTATTTATTGGTGTAGGAGAAGCTCAGCGGATGATACAGGTGGTAGACTCCTATCTCACAGGTTGACTGACTGGGACTCCTCTATGCGTCGGGCTCGCTAGCGCAATCCTTCTCCACAGCTCGTCCTCCTCCAAGTCTGGCAAGTAAATAGCCAGGGACAAGCCAGTGAGTACGTTGGAATGTACCCGCAACAATTATGAACAAAAGATATAAAGGATGCACATGCTCATGCTGACTAAAATCCTGGTCATGACATAACTATAAAATGATGCGGAAGTAAATAAAACAAGTTAGCCATAACCAGTCTCTTAAGAAAATGGAAGCAAGTGAAAGCCACGGGTAGTCTAGCCAGCCCAAGTGACATTCCGAAAAAAATAAGAGAAATGCCGGTCGGGTGTCTACAAGAGTAGTGGCGAGATAAACCGTCTGTTAACTCGAGAGACGCCATGAGAGGTCTTGAAAAGAAATGCCTATCGGCGTCAAGTGACACCACGGATGGACTTGAAGAGAAATGCCAATCGGGTGTCCACAGAGTAGTGGCGAGATAAACCGCCTGTTAACTCGAGAGACGCCATGGAGGTCTTGAAAATAATAGTTGAGTGCCCGGGGTAGTCTAGCCAGCCCCTGAGACACTCAGGAAGAAAATAAAATGAGAGAAACGGTTCCCTCAATATTATGCATAGCCATAATAATATTTAATAAACATAAAATAATCAAGGTAGTAACAGGGTATCAATAATTATACTGCAAAAATGAGTCAGACACATTTTTATTTTTCCTCCGGAGACCGTACCGGGACCGACACTTGACCCACCCAGCTACGCCCTTTGACCGCGACATGGCTATCTCAACAGTTTTAACTCCTGAGAGGGTGTACTCTTTACCCCAAGTAAAGGATTTCTTTAGTCAGTACTGTGACACTAACTAATTACCATTAGGGTTCTTTGGGGTGAAAACACCGACCAGCACACACCAGAATAACTCTCCGGATGCTAGGAATCACCCAAAGCATCGTTCAAGAAAACTCTGAGACGGAGAGACCAACGTCCTGCGTGGGATCACTATTAATACGCCGGATTACAAGGGTTGCCCCCCTCTCAGTCACAACCGGAAACACCCAGCCCCCTGACCCGATGACAGGATTTAGTCCAAGGCGTTTGGAAACCCTCATCGTGGCCCTCTGTACGGTGTGTACCTGGACAGGGGTTAACAACTTACTCAGCCGCACCTTCCTTGCGGAAGGACCCATGGCAGCACGGTATCCAACTAGGTATAACGGAACAGACTCGATCTAGGTCGACTCAGGAGGTGTTATTAACATCCCGGAATATTCCACTTAAGTCACATGACACCACCGTGTCAAGCATAAGGGCCCGTGCCCACCGGCACGTCCAAGGCAGGAGACACTCTCCCGTATTCCCACAACTTTACCATGTCAGAAGAATCTCTTGCTTGATGATGGGCAAGCTATGAGCAAAAGAGATATGACCATGCATGCAAGTGCTGTGACATACTACAAATATGGTGCAATATCAACCGATGCAACATGCAAATGCAAATGCAATCCCATATCCCAAGTTCAATAATGCTTGCCTTGTAAAAGTAGTCAGATGAAAACCCTTCAAAATTCTCGGCAAAGTTTCCCACTTCTTTTTCTGAAAATTCAAAATCAACTTAATTAAAAATTTGACAACAGTACAAAAAGTTTTCTCAAAACATTTTTAAATAATACTAAAAAACTATAGACAAAATAAAAGTTTCAAAAAAAGAATCAACTCAAACGGAGTTGAGGTTTAAAAGATATTAAGGTTTCAAATCCAGGGGCCTTTCTGTAAAATAGCAGGTCCATGTGCTATTATAAAGAAAACGGTTTGGCCGAGAATACGCTTCTCAGCGCAGAAAGCATAAACAGAGAAATACGCTTTTGAATAAGACACAGAAAAAAGAAAGAACGCTGACGGTGGGGTCCACCCGTCAGGTTTAAACTCAAACGCGTTCGCGCGTGTGCAGAGAGAGTGCGGCGATCGTCGGCGACGATCACCGGGGTTCCAGTGGCCGGCGATAGTGTGACATGTCTAGGGATGAGTACCGCGTCAGTGGGTGGCGGTGGAGGTCGCCGGCGAGCAGCAGAACAGCGGCGAGGTTGTCGGCGGCGGATGGTGGTTTCGGTGAAAATGGGCCTCACCGAGAGAGCTTCTGATGTCTAATTGGAACTGGGATCGAGGAGATAGTGTGGTGTGAGATGATTGGTGAATTTTGGGAGGCGGAGGTGACTTAACGTCGATGAACCAACGGAGACAGAGGCGGCGGGATGGTGACCGGAGTTGGGGAAGATGACCCTCTCGGGCTCGGAGGAGTGTGGGAGAGGGCAATTGGGTGGTAGTGAGGGCGGTGTGAGTGATCGCCGGGGCTCGGGGGCCACTTATAAAGGCAGTCCGAGGAGGTCAGTGGCTTGCGGGTGACGCCGGAATAATTCCGCCGGCGAGGTTGGTTTGGGCGGTGGTCAAGTTTGAAGCGTGATCAAGGAGGTTGACGGATCTCTCCTGAAGCCTTAACGCGGTCGAGATCGAGCTCCTCGAGCTTATCCTGGAGCGGAGGAGCTCCCGTACGATTGCGGCGGCACTGTCCGTCTCCGGCTCGCGACTGCCAGGCGGGCTCTAGTGGGTTCGGATGGTGCAGCGGCGCGCGGGGATGCAGAGGAATGTGCCGCGTGGAGGAGAGTAGTAAGGAGTTGCGGCGCAGTGATTGAAGTCGGTGGCCGTGTTGGCTCTGCTCGGTCAGCCGCGGATGAGCTCGGTGACCGGTGCACCGGCCAGCCACCGGCCCGTTGATGGCGAGGGACTGACCAGGGTTCCCGTGGAGATGCATTGAAGGCCAGGGGAGGCGATGTCGTGCGGGAGAGAGGAAGGGAGGAGTGCACGGCACCGAGCCGCCTCTATCCACTGAACAAATTCATTAACTGAATTTTTGTTAGCAGTGAACAGTATGCATATAAGGTGTATGATAGAATGCCAGGAGGTGCTGGCATTTGGAATTTCTGTAAATTTTTGTGGTGATGTGAATGCTCAAAAATGAGTTTGCCAAGGTTTCAGAATTTTTGGAGAAATTTAGATTTGGTTTTGAGCAAGAAAATTGTTTCTGGTTCAATTTGAACTGTGTGAATTTTGAAAATTTTGAACTTTGGACCCCAAGGTTTTTTTGAGAAATGGGTTGTGGGTACCATATATTTGCTAAGATAATTTTGGTGGAGGTGGAATCCTTGTAGAAATGGTGGTTCCTTTGTATCCATAGGAATGATGGATAATATGAATCCCAACTTTGGAATTTGTAAAATATTGAAAGAATATTTTTGTGAGGTGGAAAGGAGTTGGATACTGTCCTATAAGATGTGCTTGACTTGTGAATGAATTTGGAGTGGAAGAAAAATTGTTAGATGGATTTTAGATGGGTTAGAGAGAAATGAACAGGGCCATTTCCTTTGAAAAACATTTAAATCACTCCCAAACCTTTTATTAAATGAACTATTTGAAAACCTCCAAATAATAATCCAAATAATTTTAAACCCTTTAAACTGAACCACTAAAGAAAATTTGAAATCTCGTTAAGTTGAAAATAACTTTCAGAATAAAGAACTATAAGGAGATAAATAACAAGAATAATTCGAAAAATTTCATTTTAAGGAAAAGGTTTTGAAAATCCATAAGAAATATTTTTGGGGTGTTACAACACCTACCCCCCTTAAGAAAAATCTCGTCCCCGAGATTTCAGCTGTCCCTCAAACAGGTACGGATATTCATCGTCCTCAGATGATCCTCTCTTTCCCATGTTGCTTCTTCCTCAGTGTGATTACTCCATTGAACCTTTTAGAATTTTATTACATTCTGCCGGGTCCTCCGTTCAGACTCCTCTAAAATCTTTATAGGATGCTCCCTATATGTGAGGTCTGGTGAGGTCCAAGTCTTGGTGTTGCACTTGCTTGTCTGGGTTACTAACATATCTTCGTAATTGTGACACGTGAACACATCATGGACATCTGATAATTCTGCCGGTAGCTCTAGTTGATAAGCAACCTTGCCTCTTCTTGCGATTACACGGAATGGTCCAATAAATCTTGGTGCCAATTTTCCTTTGACTTTAATCTCTGTAGTCCTCTAGTTGGAGATACTCTGAGATACACGTATTCATCGGGCTCAAAACTATTTGGTGGTGCTTTTGATTGTAATAGCTCTTTTGACGGTTCTGAGCTGCTTTCAGTCTGTCTTGAATAAGCTTCACTTTTGTTTCTGCTTCTTTAAGAACTTCGGGACCAAAAATTCGACTGTCTCCTGTCTCTGACCAATTGATTGGGGTACGGCACCTTCGTCCGTACAGGGCTTCAAAAGGTGACTTTTTAAACTGGCTTGATAACTGTTGTTATATGAGAATTCTGCGTATGGTAAACTGTCTTCCCAGCTAACTCCGTAGGAGAGCACACATGCTCTTAGCATGTCCTCCAATATTTGATTTACCCGCTCAGTTTGTCCCTCCGGTTAGTGGGTGGTATGCTGTGCTGAAAGTTAGTTGAGTTCCTAGGGCTTGCTGTAGGTGTTCCCAAAATCTAGAGACAAATTGGGTGCCTCTGTCAGAGACATGATCTTGGTACTCCGTGTAGGCAAACAATCCGGAGAGGTATAATCTGGCGAGTCTCTGTGTGGAGTATGTGGTTTTTACCGGAATGAAATGTGCCACCTTGGTCAATAATCTGTTATAACCTAGATAACGTCATTTCCATGTCGTGACCTTGGCAGCCGACGATAAAATCCATTCCTATTACGTCCCATTTCCATTCAGGTATCTGAGTGGCTGCAATAGTCCTGCAGGCCTCTGGTGTTCTTTCTTCTTTACACGCTGGCATGAATCAACAACGTGTGACGTATACGGCTATATCTCTTTTCATCCCGTGCCACCAATAATTTTCTTTTAAATCCTTGTACATTTTTGTTCCTCCTGGATGGATAGAATACGGAGTGGTATGGGCTTCTGCCAAATTTGTTGCTTTAATTCCTCCTTATTAGGCCACATAATCTTTTCCCGAACCATAAAATTCCCTGATCATCAACGGTAAACTCGGGCGCCTTGCCCAGTTTCATTTTCCTCTTAATCCCCTCAATACTTGGGTGTCCTTCTTGGGCTTCTTTGATTTGATCCTCTAATGTTGGTTTCATCTCCAGCTGATTAATGGTCCCTTCTGTGACTAAGACCATATTGATTTTGGCAAATTCCTGGTTGAACTCATGTTGTGGAAATTGCACACTATTATATATTGTGCGGGATTTCGGCTGAGAGCATCTGCCACAACATTTGCTTTACCCAGATGATAATGAATTCCGATATCGTAGTCCTTTATTAACTCAAGCCAGCGACGCTGTCTCAAGTTTAGTTCCGGCTGGGTGAAATATACTTAAGACTCTTGTGGTCCGTGTATATTTCACATCGCTCACCGAGAAGAAAGTGTTGGCATTCTTTGAGTGCGTGTATTACCGCAGCTAGGTCAGATCATGTGTAGGATAATTCTCCTCGTGTCATCGTAGCTGTCTTGAGGCATAGCCACGACTTTTCCTTCTTGCATTAATACACATCCAAGCCTTTCCTGGACGCGTCACAGTATATCTCAAACTTTTTGTGTACATTGGGTACGACCAGAACGGGTGCCGTTGTTAATCTTTTCTTCAATTCTTGGAACCTTTCTCACAAGCTTCAGTCCATTCAACTTCTTATCCTTCTTAAGCATTAGGTTATGGGTTTAGCTATGGTGGAAATCCTTCGATAAATCTTCGGTAATATCCTGCCAGACCAAGAAAACTCCTGACCTCAGTCACGTTGGTGGGTTGTTTTCCATTCTTGGACAGCTTTTACCTTGCTTGGGTCCACTGCTATCCCATCCTGTGTCAGAACGTGTCCTAGGAAGCCAACTTCTCGTAACCAAAATTCACATTTACTGAATTTGGCATAAAGTTGGTTTTTCCTCAATTCTTCCAGGACTATTCATAGGTGTTGTTCGTGTTCTTCGGGTGTCTTGGAGTAGATAAGTATGTCATCAATAAATACGACCCACGAACTTGTCCAATATTTCAAGAAAACCTTGTTCATGAGATGAACAAAATAAGCAGGAGCGTTGGTTAAGCCAAACGGCATCACTGTAAATTCTTACAATCCATATCTGGTAGTAAATGCAGTCTTGGGTATATCTGACGATCGATTTTTCATTGGTGGTAACCTGACCTCAAATCTATTTTTGAGAATACCTTGGCTTCTGCTAGTTGTTCAAACAAGTCATTTATCCTGGGCAGCGGGTATTTATTTTTGATGGTGACCATATTGAGACCCTGTAATCAATACATAGTCTGAGGGTACCATCCTTTTTTCTTAGCAAATAAAACTGCGATCCCCATGGTGACGAGCTGGGTCTGATGTACCCTTTTTCCATTATTTTTTTAATTTGTTTCTTTAGTTCAGCCAATTCGGTTGGAGCCATACGATACAGATTCTTATAAATCGGAGCCGTTCCAGGTGCTAATTCAATAACGAACTCAATTTCCCGATCAGGTGGAATGCATGGTAGCTCTTCTGGAAATACATCGGGGTATTCACAGACTACAAGGACCTTACTTAATTCTGCTGCATCCACATGATTTAATTTTCCTTGTGATGCGGAAATCCTCCTTGTGCAAATTTTATTGTTTCTCCTTGGCAGCTTATAAGAGTCACCGTGCGGTTGTAGCAGTCTATGAAACCTTTATTTTTGGTTAACCAATCCATTCCCAGAATAACATCCAGTTCGACTGCTTCCAGAACAATAGGTTGGCTAAAAATACCATTCCTTTGATCTCGATACTTACATCCTTGCAGTACCATTGTGTGCTTTGCTTCGATCCCGGGGACTGATTACCATGGAATTTTGCAAAGGCGAAAAGAAAATCGATTCTCCGCGGCGAACTTTTTAGAGATGCATGAATGCGAAGCTCCGGAATCAAATAAACTGTAGCATTAATTGAGTTGACAGAAACGTACCGAACACAATATCCAGTGCATTTTGTGCTTCCTCTATGGTCACATGGTTGACTTGTCCCTTCCTTTGGTTGTTGTTGTGTTGATGTTGTTGTGGCTTGGGGGCTGTGTTTGTACCACGGCCATTGTTGTTGGGCTTAGTAGTATTATTTCCCTGCTTTGGGCATTGCTCTGGAGTAATGCCCTTCTCCTCGGCAGGCATAGCAGGTGATGCCCGGATAGTATGTTGTATCTCTGGTTCTATTGTTGAAAGCACTGCGGTTCTGCTGCGGTGGTCGAGGTAGTAGTGTTGCTGGTCGGTGTGTTGTAGGCTTCTGAAATTCATTCTTGGGTTTATTGTTGCGAACCTAGAGATGACTGGTTCATACGGCGCTTGCGTATCTCGTTCATGTTCATGCTCGTTCTCCAGTATAATTGCCTTGTCCACCAGTGTCTTGAAATCAGGAAAGGTGTGGACCCCCAGTTTGGCATTTTAAAGACGGAATAAGTCCATCGAGAAACTTTTCCATCTTTTTGTCTTCTGTCATATATTCATCGTTGGCGTATCGGGCCACTGAGTAAACTGATCCAGGTACTGTGTCACTTGGTGCCTCGCTGCTTGAGATCCTCAAACTCCCTCTTTTTCAGTTTCATGATACTGTTGGGGATATGTGCTCCCCGAAAATTTTCCTTGAATTGTTCCCATGTCATATTGGCTCCGTTGGGATGAGTGTGGCATATATTTTCCCACCATGATGCCGCTGTACCAGAAAAATAGTACGGGGTATAAAGTACTTTTTCCCGGTCCGTACACTGGGCAATAACAATTTTCTTCAATATCACGTAGCCAATCGTCTGCCTCCATGGTTTGTCGGTGTGAGAAACACAGTAGGATTGGTCTTCTGGAGCTCAGAAATTTTGACCTGTTCTGATTTTGTCCTTGGTGGTTTCCCATATTGATTAAATGTTGCATCATTTCTTGGTGCTGTTGCTGGCTTTGCTCGTACAGACGGCACACTTGTGAAAAGGCTTGTCACTGTCCTGTTGACTACTTGTCCTTGTGAAATTATTTCCCATCTGTCCGTGGTTGCTCTCTGGCGGATTTGGCATAGAACGGGTCCAGGGGCGATGCATTTTCTTTCTAGGGTATTTGTGTAACACCAATGAGAAAAGAAATTATAAAGGCAACATGAAAAAAAATTAAGAGACTGAAAATAATCTCTCCCAAGGATGCAAGTACAACAGTTATATCATACATGTAGGATTTAATTATACAAGATGCTTGCAGAAACCGTATACTACAAGACCACTTATTCAACTAGCGTACTACTTTGTCCTCTCAACGAGCTGTGGTCCGAGTCCATTACTCGCCATCTTACAAAAAAAAGAAGAAGAAGTACAAAAATAAATATCTTACAACCATGTCTTCATAAAAAGACTACTACGGTACTGACGCTCGTTAGTCCTCACGGAGTGTCTGAGACACTGTAAGCACCGCTAAGGGTGAGTCCCAGCTATGGCTCTCGAGACTCAACCCCCTCCTCTTCTGGGATGGTCTCCAGTCGTGTAGCGGTTGATGCCACGCCTGTCTGAGGTGGCACCATGTGCGTCGAAAGTGGGGCTCGGTCGGAATAGGAGCAGCCAAGCGACTAGCCCTCATCACTCAGGGATGAGTGCTAAACCGCGGGCTGTGTAGGAGAGTAGTGTGGTGGAGTCGGAATACGAGGGGCACTGGTGAAGGTGAACGGAACTCACTCCTGCGAGTGATCCTCGCACGAGCCAGGTCCATTCGTGCAGCAAATGGTCGTCCACCAGTGCGGTAAGATCGACTCAGTGCCATGATGTACTGAACAAGGGGCTTGATCGCTCCATGCAGGAAAAAGCGTAATGGTTGGTATAAGGAACATGACACGAAAGTAGTGATAGGGACGAGTCTGCATAATAGGCAGGATGTCCCTAAGACGTTCAATAGCCTCACGTGCGGCCATCTGGATAGCAGCCTCTCAGAGGGCATGACTCTTCCCATAAACGGTAGTTTGCAGAAGGACAGGTTACTTCCACCCCGAAATATATACCGAAGCCTGGTACATAGTCAGAGTGTCTGTGACCCTGTCAGGAAAAATCGTTTACTCAGGACGGCTCGAAGACCTCATCGCATCCCTAGCGATGACGGCAAGAAGACGGGAAATCCCGCCGCTCGTTGGCAAAAATCTGGGATGGGCAGCTGCCGCCAGACATCTACATCTGAGACAAAAATCCAAACAGTCATATTATAAGAATATGATGGCTAAGGAAATTTTGTTACGATGCATGAAATGCATGCTAAAAATATTTAGTATTGACTCGAGTGCTAGCGATCGTGCCTAGGGTTTCCTACAGTCAGCCGGCTCTGGTACCAAGTCCTGTCGGGCCCCTTTCTGGGAATAAAGCTCAGAAAAAGTCCTAAGTCACACCAGCCCCAAACACACACACTGGTGGACTTCCTTGATACAGATAACCATACAAATAATATTACACTGGGTTGAGTCTGAAGGCTCACAAAATTATTACAAACTCGCCAGTATATGGCAGTGGCGGAATATGACAGTGGTGTGGTGTGGTACTCTCTGATACAATAACATAAAGCCAAGCGTCAGAGTGAGGCTTGACTATTTATTGGTGTAGCAAAGCTCAGCGGATGATACAGGTGGTAGACTCCTATGTCACAGGTTGACTGACTGGGACTCCTCTATGCGTCGGGCTCACTAGCGCAATCCTTGTCCACAAGCTCGTCCTCCTCCAAGTCGGCCAAGTAAATAGCCAGGGATAGCCAGTGAGTACGTTGGAATGTACTCACAAACATTATGAACAAAAGATATAATGGATGCACATGCTCATGCTGACTAAAATCCTGGTCATGACATAATTATAAAATGAGCGGAAGTAAATAAAACAAGTTAGCCATAACCAGTCTCTTAGAAAATGGAAGCAAGTGAAAGCCACGGGTATTCTAGCCAGCCCAAGTGACATTCCGAAAAAAATAAGAGAAATGTCGGTCGGGTGTCTACAAGAGTAGTGGCAGATAAACCGCCTGTTAACTCGAGAGACGCCACGAGAGTCTTGAAAAGAAATGCCTGTCGGGCGTCAAGTGACGCCACGGATGGACTTGAAGAGAAATGCCAATCGGGTGTCCACAAGAGTAGTGGCGAGATAAACCGCCTGTTAACTCAAGAGACGCCACGAGAGGTCTTGATAATAGTTGAGTGCCCGGGTAGTCTAGCCAGCCCCTGAGACACTCAGGAAGAAATAAAATGAA
This sequence comes from Thinopyrum elongatum, assembly GCA_011799875.1. Taxonomy (NCBI): domain Eukaryota; kingdom Viridiplantae; phylum Streptophyta; class Magnoliopsida; order Poales; family Poaceae; genus Thinopyrum; species Thinopyrum elongatum. The sequence goes on along the minus strand of CM022302.1, from coordinate 79,100,853 downwards.
GAAAACGGTTATCCTCAATATTATGCATAGCCATAATAATATTTAATAAGCATAAAATAATCAAGGTAGTAACAGGGTATCAATAATTATACGGCAAAATGAGTCGACACATTTTTATTATTCCTACGGAGACCGATACCGGGACCGACACTTGACCCACCCAGCTACGCCCTTTGACCGAGGACATGGCTATTCGAACAGTTTTAACTCTGCAGAGGTGTACTCTTTACCCACAAGTAAGGATTTCTTTAGTCAGTACCGTGACACTGACTAATTCCCATTACGGTCTTTGGGGTGAAAACACACCTGCAGCACACACCAGAATAACTCTCTCGCGATGCTGGAAATCACCCAAAGCATCGTTCAAGAAAAACTCTGAGACGGAGAGACCAACGTCCTGCATGGGATCACTATTAATACGCGCGGATTACAAGGGGTGCCCCCCTCTCAGTCACAACCGGAAACACCCATGCACCCTGACCCGATGACAGGATTTAGTCCAGGCCTTTGGAAACCCTCATCGTTGCCCTCTGTACGGTGTGTACCTGGACAGGGTTAACAACTTACTCAGCCCGCACCTTCCTTGCGAAGGACCCGTGGCAGCACGGTATCCAACTAGGTGTAACGGAACACAGACTCGCTCAAGGCCGACTCAGGAGGTGTTAATTAACATCACCGGAATATTCCACTTAAGTTACATGACACCACCGTGTCAAGCATAAGGGCCCGTGCCCACCGGCACGTCCAAGGCAGGAGACACTCTCCCGTATTCCCACAACTTTACCATGTCAGAAGAATCTCTTGCTTGAGTGATGTGCAAGCTTTGAGCAAAAGGGATATGACCATGCATGCAGTGCTAGTGACATCCTACAAATATGGTGCAATATCAACCGATGCAACATGCAAATGCAAATGCAATCACCATATCCCAGTTCAATAATGCTTGCCTTGTCCAAAGTAGTCAGGTGAAAACCCTTCAAATTCTCGGCAAAGTTTCCCCTCTTCTTTTTCTGAAAATTCAAAATCAACTTAATTAAAAAATTTGACAATAGTACAAAAAGTTGTCTCAAAACATTTTTAAATAAATACTAAAAAAACTAGAGACAAAAATAAAAGTTTCAAAAAAAGAATCAACTCAAACGGAGTTAGGTTTAAAAGATATTAATGTTTCAAATCCAGGGGCCTTTCTGTAAAACAGCAGGTCCATGTGCTATTATAAAGAAAACGGTTTGGCCGAGAATACCTTCTCAGCGCAGAAAGCGTAAACAGAGAAATACGCTTTTTGAATAAGACACAGAAAAAGAAAGAACGCTGACGGGTGGGGTCCACCCGTCAGGTTTAAACTCAAACGCGTTCGCGCGTGGCAGAGAGAGTGCGGTGATCGTCGGCGACGATCGTCGGGTTCCAGTGGCCGGCGATAGTGTGATCGTGTCCAGGGATGAGTACCGCATCAGTGGGTGGCGGTGTAGGTCGCCGGCGACAGCAAGAACGGCGGCGAGGTTGTCGGCGCGGATGGTGGTTTCGGTGGAAATGGGCCTCGCCGAGAGAGCTTCTGATGTCGAATCGGAACGTGGGATCGACAGATAGTGGGTGTGAGATGATTGGTGAAGTTTGGGAGGCGGAGGTGACTTAACGGCGATGAACCGAACGGAGACAGAGGCGGCGGGATGGTGACCGGAGTTGGGGAGATGACCCTCTCGGGCTCGGAGGAGTGTGGGAGGGGAATTGGGTGGCAGTGGAGGCGGTGTGAGTGATCGTCGGGGCTCGGGGGCCACTTAAAAGGCAGTCCAGAGTGTCAGTGGCTTGCGGGCGACGCCGGAATAAATTCCTCCGGCGAGGTTGGTTTGGGCGGTGGTCAAGTTTGAAGCGTGATCAAGGAGGTGGACGGATCTCTCCCGAAGCTTAACGCGGTCGAGATCGAGCTCCTCGAGCTTATCCTGGAGCGGAGGAGCTCCCGTACGGTTGCGGCGGCACTGTCCATCTCCGGCGACTGCCAGGCGGGCTCCAGTGGGTTCGGATGGTGCAGGCGGCGCGCGGGGATTGCGGAGGAATGTGCCGCGTGGAGGAGGTAGTAAGGGGTTGCGGCACAGTGATTGATTCGGTGGCCGTGGCGGCTCTGCTCGGTCCGCCGCGGATGACTCGGTGACCGGTGCACCGGCCAGCCAACCGCCCGTTGATGGCGAGGGACTGACCAAGGTTCCCGTGGAGATGCATTGAAGGCCAGGGGAGGCGACGTCGTGCGGGAGAGAGGAAAGGGAGGATTGCACGGCCACCGAGCGCCTCTGCCCACTGAACAAATTCAGTTAACTGAATTTTTGTCAGCAGTGAACAGTATGCATATAAGGTGTATGATAGAATGCCAGGAGGTGCTAGGCATTTTAGGAATTTCTGTAATTTTGTGGTGATGTGAAGATGCTCAAAAATGGTTTGCCAAGGTTTCAGAATTTTTGAGAAATTTAGATTTGGTTTTGAGCAAGAAAATTGTTTCTGGTTCAAATTTAAACAGTGAATTTTGAACTTTGGACCCCAAGGTTTTTGGAGAAATGGGTTGTGGGTACCATATATTTGCTGAGATAATTTTGGTGGAGGTGGAATCCTTGTAGAAATGGTGGTTCCTTTGTAAACCATAGGAATGATGGATAATATGAATCCCAACTTTGGAATTTGTAAAATATTGAAGAATATTTTTGTGAGGTGAGAAAGGAGTTGGATACTGTCCTATAAGATGTGCTTGACTTGTGGAATGAATTTGGAGTGAAGACAAATTGTT